>PITA01001841.1:0-179861 GCA_004023965.1 Spilogale gracilis | reverse complement strand
TTACCCTACTTCCCATTTACTTTCCTTCTCCCACTGTCCTCCAGGTTACCCCTCATGCACCGCAAGTAAGTGAAACCATGTGATACTTGACTTTCTCTACTTGGCTTATTTCACTCAGCATAATCTCTTCCAGTCCAGTCCATGTTGCTACAAAAGTTGGATATTCATCCTTTCTGATGGAGGCGTAGTATTCCATTGTGTATATGTACCACATCTTCTTTATCCATTCATCTGTTGAAGGGCACCTTGGCTCTTTCCACAGTTTGGCAATTGTGGCCATTGCTGCAGTGAACATTGGGGTACATATGGCCCTTCTTTTCACTACACAGATTTCTTTTAAATAAAAGTACCTTATTTCCTAGTTTGTGATCAATTTGATGGGACGGAATAGAAAACATTGACGTTTGTGAGAAGAAAAAACTCCCTCTTCCTCTTGTGTGTTTTTCCTTTACACTCACACCACTGTTGCACTCACACTTCTGACACCAGATGTGTGGAATTTTCTCCCCCACCCCACACCAACAAACAATTCTGAGAGGACAACTGGGTGTCCTACAATTTAACTCAGTTCTAACACTGTTTACCTGGAGATAGCATCAGAGGCTAAGGGCTCAGTCTAACAAGGATAGCCACCCCCCAGTTGCCCCCCCACTTCAGATGCCAACGACAAGTACGGGCTGTCACCTGGACTTCCAATCCCTCCTTTGGTTCAATAATTTGCTAAAATGGCTCCTATTACTCGGGGAAAACCTTACTTTTGTCTGCCAATTTATTTTATAGGATATGATACAAGATACAGATGAATGTCTTCATGGAAGGGGTGCACAGGCGAGGCCTGTGGGGAGGGACATGGAGCTTCCATGCCCTCTCCAGGCACATCTCTCTCTCAGCAGCTCCAGTTGTTCACCAACCACGATGCTCCATAGAACCTCTACAACTGGATTCTATGGGGGCTTCCTGAGGAAGTACAATTGATCATTAATTCCATCTCCAGCCCCTCTCCCCTTTCTGGAGAATGGGAGATGAAATCAAATCCTAATCTTGGCTTCATCTTTCTGATGACCAGCCCTCATCTAAGACCAACAAGAGTCACTTGTTGCCCCCCCCCCCCAAATACATTGCTTCATCCAGGAAACTCCAAGGGACTTAGGAATGCTGCATCAGGAGCCAGGGTCAAAGATCAAATACTAGAATGAAAGGTGTTCCTGGTGCTCCGATCACTCAGGAAACCACACAGGTGTTAGAAGCTCTATGTCAGGACCTAGGTGGGTAGAGAATGATATACATATTTTCTATCATCTCACCATTTGTTACTGGAAAAATATGATATAGGATAATTTTTTAAAGCTTGCTTAACAAAATTTTTGAAAGCAGTGCAAGGAATGGGAACACTGGAATCCATCTTAGCCAGTCATTTGCTGAGTTACCCGGATGAAGTGATTAGCCACTTTTGTTGAAAAATTTATGATAGTGTCTACTTCTGCAGCAGTTGTAACTAAATGAAAAAAAAAATCAAACTCTTGAAAAACACTTAAGAAATGCATATTATCTACTAATATGCTAGTTACTGCTAAAAACAATTTTTGTTTTCCAGTTTTATCATTACATAAGCATAATATAGATTAATATGGCACTTAAAAATTTCACTTTAAAGGGCATCTGGGTGTCTCAGCCAGTTAAGCATCTGACTCTTGGTTTTGGCTTAGGTCATGATCTTGAGGTCATAAGATTGAGCCCTGCATCAGGCTCCACACTCAGTAGAGTCTGCTTGAGATTCTCTCCCTCGGCCCCTCCCATGCTCTCTCTCTCCCTGTTGTCCTCTCTCTCTTAAAATAAGTAAATAAATCTTTAAAAAACGTTTTTACTTTAAAGTACTTTCAAATTCACAGTCTCATTTTATCAATAAGTGAGGTGGGGGAAAACTCTGATGACTGTATAAATGAGAACCTGTAACTTGTCATAAAATGTTAGCACTAGCAGGATTTTTAGGGATATTGTTGTCTGACTCTCTTGTTTAAAATAAGGAAGCTGAGATCTGGTGAGATCAAATTGTTCAAGATTCATATAGCAAATTGTGGAATTCAGTTGATCTATCAAATATTTCAAGAGCTTTTACTCTATGCTGAGCTTACACTTGGTGTGGAAGATGAGTCAATCATGTACAGACCATGATGATGTGCTACTGTGAATGCTGAGAGAAGATGGGCTCAGGGTGCAATGAGAACACATAGGAGGCTGGATGGGGATGGCTGAGAGGAGTGGTACAGGAAAGCTTCCTGGAGGAGGGGGTACCTGATCTGATTTTTCATACCTGAGTGTATGAATTAGGAGGGCAAAGGCTGTGCCTGCAAAAGAAATAGCACATGCAAAGGTATGGAGGCTTGACAAGGCGTAGTGTGTCTTGGGAACTATAATAGTTGAGGCTGCTAAGAGCCCTGGGTTCTTGTGGTGTATGGAAAGGGAGATGCTAGAGAGGCAGTCTGGGGCCAGACTGTGCCTTCCTGGATCTTGGATGTCAAGCTAAAGACTTTGGATTTTAGCCAGAAGGCAATGGGAGAGCAACTGAAGGATTTTAAGAAGGAATTATGGGAAGGTCCCTGGAGGGGAGATCAAACAACTCTCCCACTGAGCTGCACAGGAAAGGAGTAAAAATTGGAAATTGATGTTAAACTAAGAATCCTGGAAGGACAACCCAGGTTTATTTCAACACTCTTTCTTCCACAGTATACTGCTTAAATTCTTGGTACTATCTCAATGTTTTAAAGACTGTGCCCTGGGGTGCCTGGGTGGCTCAGTCATTAAGTGGTTGCCTTTGGCTCAGGTCATGATCCGGGATCCCAGATCATGTCCTCGGATCTAGCCTTGCATCGGGCGAATCTAGCTTTGCATCGGGCTCCCTGCACATCAGGAAGCCTCTTTTCCCCCTCTTCCACTCCCCTTGCTTGTGTTCCCTCTCTCACTCTCTCTCTCTCTTTCTGTGTCAAATAAACAAATAAAATCTTAAAACAAAAAACAAAAAAATGTGCCCTGAACAAAAAAGTTATATATATAATTGGACTACCTCCTACTTCAGATTAATCTAGGCTAATATTTCTCCATAGATTTACGGACCATGAGAAATTTATACCTGGAATTTTACCATGCTACATGAAATAGTCAATATAGATCTCATTCTCCAAGTTAGGAGAAAGAGCTGGGCGCATGCGGTCCAGGAAAGTCCAGTCGCAGGGTCTGGGAAAGAGCACAGGGCAAGGGATCAGGAGCGCTGTGTGGAGCCGCAGCCCTGCCTCTTGCTCCTTTGGTGAGCCCGATACTTGTGGCACTAAGAACAAACACTTGCCCGGTAGATGCCCGGCTCCGGGGACTGGGCTGAACCCTGCACCCATTCACTCCTTTAAACTCTTGTGATGACCTCCTAATATAAAAGCATTCGGATAATCCCCCTTTGAAAACTATTTATAGTCTGGGTTACAACAACAACAACAACAAACATTGAGTAGCTTCAACAATAAATACTTATTTTTGACAATTCTGTAGGCTAGAAGTGCAAGATCAAGGCATCAGCAGAAAAGAGGTCCTGAGAACCCTCTTCCAGGCTCAGAGCCGCCATCTTTGCACTGTGCGGGCACAGTGGGAGCCGGCTCGCGTCTCTTTTATGAGGCACTAATCCCATCATGTGGGCTCCAGGCTCAAGACCCAAGCTCTCCCCAAGGCCCTGCCTCCTAACAGCCTCCCTTTGAGAGTTAGGGTTCAACATATGAATTTGGGAAGTAGGGATGGGTGTGGACACAAACATCCAGGCTGTAACACCTGCCTGAGTTTCTGCATCTGGAAAATTCTAGGCGTTGGAGAAGTGCCATCCAGGGCTGGGATTCTGAGGGGATGAACTCCAGTGGCTCCTGCAGTTCTCATCTTCCCAGGTTTCTGCGAGCTTCTCCACAGGCTTCTATTCAGAAGCCCAGAACTGCACCTACCTCTCTCCAGAGAGGTCACAACAGGGACCACCCCCAGAGATGAAGAGAGAAGAAGAGCTGTCATTCTCTGCACGTGGCCTTCTGCCAGGCCCTTTCCTTCGTCGGGCAATGTCCCCCATGGAAAAATCGTGATACTGACTTTACAGACAAGGAAACTTTGGCTTTGCAGGGATTCAGTAATATGTCTAAACGTACAGAACCCGGTAGGGTGGCAACAGACGTGGGAGCCCAAGTTCGCCTAACTGCAGGGATCATTCATAGCCTTGGATATTTAATTATAGTTGGAGGGAGAGGCAGTGGGAAGACTCCTAAGCATGGAGACTTAATGTTGGTGTGGGCATTTGAATTAAACAAAATAAAATCATTTGAAGGCTTTTGATGAGCTTCTGCAAGAAAATTGCTGTTACCTTTTTCAAACTCAGAAAGATTCCTAAGATAGACTCCACTTCTAGGAGTATACCTTCACCTGCTTTTTTCAGAGATGGTCCTTCATGGGATCTTCCTTGATGGAGATCCTTCATGGGATCTTCCTCCATGAGAGGGGAAGGATGGCACTGTCAGGTAGCTGCCAACTGAGGCCTCAGAGGTCCATACAGCGACCCCACTGCTGTCCCTGTCATCCCTTTCTGTAGAGCCTTCCCTTTTTTCACCAAAGCCAGATTTCTAGCTGTGTGTTGGTGCAAAGGGAGAAAAAGATGTGGTAACAACTGGGTCACACAGCCCATTCACCGTGCTTGAATCACTCAAAGGAAGTAAATATGATTTTTAAGAACTCCATTAGATCTGTACTTGAACTATTATTGTTATTCTATTCCCTTATATAATATAATTTTTGTGTGGACAAGGCACACAAACTCTGCAGGCCTCCCATTACCTAACTATGAAATGAAGAGAGTTGAATAACATAAAACCGAAGCTCTTTTAGAATGAAGGTCTGCAATATCGAAATTGTATGAATAAATAAATATATGTTTAAGGCAACAATCTAGAAGCATCTTGGTCATGGAGACCAGAAGCTCTTCAAGGGTAGGGACCACCTCTTTAATTTCTTTTGATTCCCCCTAATGCCTGGTGCTTATCACCGAGCAGGTGTTCGGTAAGCCTTATTGGCTGTGAAGCCAAGTGCTAAGATGCAGAAGCTTTATTTATCTGCATGAATCTGTGTTGGGGGCCAACCCTGCCAAAATAGGCCAATGAATTAAAGATTCTATAATTAGACATACAGTGTTGTACCAGGCACTCTGTGTCCCTGCTTGTTAATGTGTCCCCATGATGACGTAGTGACAGTTGCCAGCTCTCTGGGGGCTGCGTTCAGCTGCTGGGAATGTTAATTTCACTTTATTTTTATTTCTGACAGAGGAAAGAAAAGGGCTGTCATTTTAGAATTCAAGAAAGGGATTCCCCGCTAAAACTGAAAATAATGGGTTGGGTTGGGGCATAAATTATAACACTGAAAATCAGTCAGTCTGTTTGTAAAGCTAAACGAATGTAGAGTGAATATCCCGAGAAGGGAAATACACATGGTTTAATCTCATTTACTGAGAACTTGTTAAGTCAGGAATTTCACTTTCTCTTCACAAAACCCTCATGGCCATGCTAGTATATTATTTTCCCACTTTATAGATGAGAAAATAGACTTAAGAGAGAGAGAATAGCTCACTCAAGTTCACATATAAGGTAACTGGTGAGTGGCGTCGTCTCTCCAATCGCCCAAGCGTTGTAGTAATCATGTCCTCTCTCCCAATGCTCTTAAATTCCCGCCCCTCCCCCATTTTACAAGGAGGGAGGAAGGTAGGGAGGAGGCATTGGGATGATTTTGCAGTTGTCCTTCTTTTGCCACAGTTTTTCCTGAACAGATCAATCAGTACTTCTCTGAAAAACATGTTATGATTGTTCTCTTTGTAGGCATTTCTCTGTAGGATTCTAGGAACTCTACATATTTCATGATTTTTTCAAGTGCTGTCCCCATTACTTTAGTCAAAGAAAGAGAAAGAGCTAGGATTGGGAATCAGAGCAATTACAAAGAGATATCCGTCGAGAGTTACTGCTTTACTTGATCTTCATAACAAACCCTGAGAGGCAACTAGGCCAGTATGGTTAATCCCCAATTCACACATGAGGAAGGGGAGCCCCATGTTTTAAAGGACATGCTTGAGATCACTCTGATGGTAAAGAAAGCATTGCACTCAAATCCAGAACATTGACTCTAAGTTTGGGTTTCTTGAACATATAGTGGAGTGTGATTTCAATACTCAGAGCTTTTTAGGGGGGTTTGCGGCCAATGGCAGATTGACTTCATTCCACTTCCCCACTAGTCTCGCCTCTAAGCCTAGCTGTCATTTTAGCCATGCAGCTGCTGGGCTGGCAGACAGCTCAGAGCAATTAGGGCTCTAGGCTCCTGGGAATTCCAACAGCTGAGAGAGGTCCCAAAGAGCAGACAAGAAAAATAACACCTATAAGGGCACACCTCAGCCAAATAGGTGAAGGTCAAACAGGACAAAGTGAATGAAGTAGAGCAGCTCAGGAGATACTTGTTGACTTTAAGAAAATGGGACCACTTAAAGGGAAATCAAAGATAGTTCAGAAAGAGACTTTTCAACTAAAAACTGTTTTGTGAACTAAAATGCTAAGTGGACAATTTTAAGGAAGATCTAGATGGGCACTGTTGAGATTCAAACGAACGGTATGGAAGGCCAAGTGGAAGAAAAAAAATTCTTAAGGCAAAAATTAAAAGGCAACCAACCAAAACAAAGAAAGAAAAATAAAAAGGGAAGAAAATGGTAAGGGAAAAGAAAAAATTTGGAGAACAGATCCTTGATGGTTCACATGTGGCTAAGATGAATTTAAGAAGGTGAAAATAGAAAGATGGAGAAGAACCAATAATAAAAAATAGGAGACAGTTCTGCTGCGTTGAGACTCCTAGGGAAGTGGGGTGATGGGCAGCACCTCTAGTCCATGGGATTCAGATTCTGATCAGTAATGACTGAGAGGTTTTTATTTTGACGTGTTCTTTGTCTTTAACATTATGTGTATGTATGTAATAAGCTTATAGTCTAAGGTATGAAGAGACACACATGGGGGAAAATACATACATACATATGTACTTTGTATTACTATTTGTATTACTGTATAAACAAATACATATATACATATATATGTATTTATTGGTTCACTCTCCTCCCACCCCGTCCTGTGTCTGTCTCTTCGTACCTTAAAGGGTTAAGTTTGAAGGCAAACATCTATCTGTATGGTTGTGTTCTGGGGTGATTTGTATCTTGTCTGGTGGGGGGTTGGGGCACAGGAGTGGCTAACAGTTTTTTCTTCTTGAAATCACAGCTGCCCCCAAACAAAGTTGTGAAGACTTTCCATCCCACCTCAATGCTTTAAAGCTGCTGGCTTCCTGCTCCCTGTTGCTCTCAGCTATCTGTCCACAGAGTCCCTCAATCCAAATGGGTACAGATCATAGCTTTCACGTGTAAACCTTCGCAAAGCTCATTCCTCGGTTCAAATCTAAGAAACAAAACAAAACCCTAAAAGAACAACTTCTAAAGAAGTGACTTTTCAGGTATTATCAGGCCACCAAAAGAAAAAAAAAAAGTATGTGGGGTCAGGAGAGCCTTTTCTGAGCTCCTCAATGACAGGGAGCGCCCCCTGTGATGGTCATCAAACAAGAACCAGCCGCAGGTTGGAAACTGAGCCTCAGCCTCTGCAACAAAAGGGGCGGAGCTGACAGCTTGCAGCGTCCAGATGGCTAATCAGGCAGATTTCGCGACACTTTCCTTGCCTACCCTCCTCTGAATTAACTGGGCTCTAGGGCGGCAAACTGTGTGCAAAATGCTCAGGGTCCTTTTAAAATGGATCCAAGAAAGGGCTGACAGATGAGCGCACACTGCGGACGGACGCAGGAATACTCAACTGGGAGAAACTGAGCAGAAAGAACAGCCGGAAGGGTTTCCCATTAGTATTAATTTAGGCATCAAAGGGAAACCTGACAACACCATGAAAGCAGCAGTCAAACACCTTGGTTACAGGAACAGAGGATAAGACAGAATGAAAGAGCTGTAACAACACACAGCATGTGCCTCCCCAGAGGCAGGCCTTGGCCGTGCTAACCCGGAGGATGGGGAGGACCGTTTGCTGGAGGGGAGGAAGAAGCAGGTGCTGGGCCCTGTAGGCCAGCCTTGTAACTGAGAATAGCTATCTTGGATTTTTTTCCAGTATTCCTTTACTCCCCAGTAACATGGGAAACAGCGGGGTTACCGGGTGAACGGGTCTGTGGAATCTGGTCACATTTCCTGCTGGGACCACGCCACCATCCCTTTCTTCTTTCTCTTGCCTCCCAGACGATTTAGAGGTACATGTTTGTGGAATGTCTGGTGTTTATCTGAAATCGGGTCCACATTTAGTTGAGTCTTGACTGAGGACATTTTCTGTTTTCTTAATCTGAGTTTGAAGCTGGGACGTGATGGTCTTTCTTTGAACTTCACTCAGACTTCTCTGAATTCTCTTTCCAGTATGGCCTAGACGTTTGGATTTCCATGTCTGTCTTTGCACTGACCAGGTTCAGCAAGAATCCCATCAGCCTGGTCTAGCCATTCTCGGTATCTGATCACCCTGGCTCTCTGACCAAATTCCTCACTCCCCACCTTCCCCCGAGTTATGTCTGCCTTGGTCTGCCCTCAGCAAGACTCTTGTTCAGTTGACTAAGCCTGTATCTACCCCCCATCTCTTATTCCTGATATTTTCTCTCAGTAATTTTCCATCTGATGACCTCCCCACCTTGCCTATAAATCCCCACTTCTCCCTGGTACATTCAGAGTTGAGCTTAGTCTCTCTTCCCTACTGCAAACCCCCAATGCAGTAGCCCCTATATTCATCTCAGTAATTTCCCTGAAGAAAGTCTGCCCTCTTATTTTAACAAGTGTCAGGAATAATTTTTTCTTTCATAGAAGAAAGGACCAGTGATCTTCGATAACCTGAGGCAAAAGCAAAAGCAAACAAACTGAAATGGGGCATCAAAGAAAACACTGAAAGTGAAAGTATAGCATTCAGATCCAAAGGGGTGTTTGGTTATGATGCTGCTCTAAACTCCTCTTTTCTCTTTCTTCTTTTCCCCCTCTAAACCTACCCCTTTCGTCCCCCCAAATTTGGAAAATTAATAAATGCAAAATTTCAAAGATGAAGCTAGACTTTTGAAGCCCAGTCTAGTCCTTTGTTACTTCTTTCCTCGGCCAATGCTTCCCAAATACTTATGTGCATTCAGTTTGCATGGAGATCTTGTTAAATGTGGATTCTGATGTAGTAGGTCTGGGGTAGGTAGCTCTAGGTTCTGCATTTCTTTCTTTCTTTTTTTTTTTTTTTAAAGATTTTATTTATTTGATAGAGAGAAACACAGCGAGAGAGGGAACACAAGCAGGGGTAGTGAGAGAGGTAGAAGCAGGCTTCCTGCCGAGCAGGAAGCCCGATGTGGGACTCGATCCTGGGTCTCCCGGATCATGACCTGAGCCGAAGGCAGTCGCTTAACCAACTGAGCCACCCAGCCGTCCCTAGGTTCTGCATTTCTAACAAGAGTCCAGGTGATGCTAGTGGTGCTTTTACATCATGGTTATGGGTTCCCTTTGAATCACCAGGGGAGCTTTAAAAATGTCCTAATGCCTGAGTCCCACCCCTAGAGATTCTATTTTAACTGGTCTAGGTGTGATCTGGGCATGGAGAATTTGAAAAGCTCTCCAGGTGATTTCTGCCTGCCAGCTAGGATTGAGAATAGCTAATATAGAAGATGCAGTGGTGGCAAGGAAGTGCCTGGGCTTAGAACCAGTACAACCTGAGTTTGAATCTGGTTCTGTCATTGACCAGTCAGGTAATCTTAGGTGTGCTTCAGACAACCTGAACCCATTGTCTCATTCATTAGAATATAGCATCATAGGTGCGCCTGGCTGGCTCAGTTGGTTGGGCAATCAACTCTTGGTTTCAGCTCAACTCATGAGCTCATGGTTGTGAAATCCATCCCCAAGTCAGACTCTGTGCTCAGTGTGGAGTCAGTTTGAGATTCTCCCTCTCCCTCTCCCTCTGCCCCCTCATCCCACACATGCATACACATGTATGGTCTCTTTCTCTCTAAAATAAATAAATAAAATCTTACCCCCCAAAAAAGAAAAAGGGATAATAATACCTTCTTCTTAGTATTATGAGGCTTAATTAAAATAAGTTATTTCAATACCTAAAGCAGTGCTAGGTAGGTACAATATGAATATTTGTTTCCTTCCCTCATGTTACTGGCTAGCTCAAAAACTTCTAGATCTCGATTAAAATTCATGGTTGGTGGTCCAAATTTGGTCAAAATGAGTTTTGATTGACTTGAAATATTTTTAAATTTTAAGCTATCATTTATATATTTGCAGAGTCACATGAAAGCCTAGATTTTGGCTTCTTTGGAAGAATATAAAAATCTGGTAAGAATAACTACCATTCAGCCTCCTTTCCCATTTAGAGAGAGCACAGCCTTTCCACTTGCTGTACACCTTACCACTGTTTCCATCATATTCCAAATGTGTACATGTGCGTTTTAGCCTGGTCCATTTACATTACCTCCCTGGGCATTATAAATATATGAATTTGCCTAAAAACTTATGTTCCAATTCCATACCTGCCAGGATTTGGTTACATATCATCCCTTCCTCATACAATTTCCTCTTTGGGTATCTGACACTCTGGGCATGCCATTTCTTAACATTTATCATCCAGATTCCAAGGTTTCACAATCTAATGCTCAAGGTTTTCTCCCTGCTTCCTGTGAGGAGAATGACCTTCTTCATTTTTCATCTGTTGATGTATCCCAATTATTTATTTCATGGGGGGAAACGGGGAGTCACGGACTGAATTGTGCCCTCTCCCAAATTCATATGTTGAAGTCCTAACTGGTATTCTTTTTTTTTTTTTTTAAGATTTTATTTATTTATTTGACAGAGAGAAACACAGCGAGAGGGAACACAAGCAGGGGGAGTGAGAGAGGGAGAAGCAGGCTTCCCACCCAGCAGGGAGCCCGATGTGGGACTCTCGATCCCGAGTCTCCGGGATCATGACCTGAACCAAAGGCAGTCGCTTAACCAACTGAGCCACCCAGGCACCCTCTAACTGGTATTCTTCTACCTCAGAAAATGGCTCTATTCAGAGATTGAGCCTTCAAAGAGGGAATTAGGTTAAATAAGGTTGTTTGGGTGCACTGTAACCCTTTTTGACTGGAGTCCTCAAAAGAAGCGGGAATTTCGGCACACATAGTTAACGCTGGGGCTGTGAGGGGGACCAGAAATACTATGCAAGGACACAGCAAGAAAGCAGCTTTTTGCAAGGAGAGGGGCACCAAAAGTAACAACCCCACCAGCATCTTGATCTTGGATTTGTAGCCTCCAGAACTATGAGAAAATAAATTTCTGTTGTTTAAGCTACAGTCGGTGGTACTTTGTTATAGCAGCTCTAGTAAACAAATACGGTGGGGAAGAATGTTGTTGTTGTTGTTGTTTTAAATAGAATCAATTATTTGAAAGGGGTATCTAGTTCACGATATAGAAGAGTCTAGCAGTTTTTTTATGCTTCCATCTTTTGGTTTGTTGTGGAAAAGCTTTATCAAAAGAGATTTTCCTACCTAGAATGATCTCTTACTTTTCACTTTCCCATGGGGATACTGGTCATTCTTACCAGTTTTATTACCTCTACCACCATGAATATTTTGAAAAGTACTGGAGGCATGGGTTGGTAGGTAGCTGAGATGGCCCACAACTTTGAATCCTAGTATTTTCAATACATGAGAAAAGGAAATCCTTGAAATTTTCCTTGACAATTAGCTTATTTTAAAATAAAGTCTAAAAATGGAGATTTTTAGATTTTTAAAAGAGATTTAAATTTTTAAAATAACCGAGGAGTTAGATCATTGAGTTCTGTTTTGGGTAAAAATCAATCACCTGGATTACTATATTTAGCCATCAACTTCCAAAGGACATTTTCTGACATCTGTAGAGACAGGCATCAACACTTGGTTCAATGGCACCAATCAGAAGTCCACTTCACCTGGAATTGCTGCCTTTTCCAAAATATTGGCCCCATCACAGCTGGCCTTGACAGTCAGAGGTGGCATTTTAAAACAACACCCACTCAATGGTGAGATGAGTTTGCTTTTGGGGGACCAGGGAAAGAAAACTAAACAGGTAGAGAAGAAGCAATGTTGGAGCAAGTCCTAACAAGAGAATGTAAGAAGTGCTGGCAAGAGGGAAATGTAATCCAGGCAGTCAGGGACCTGACTAAAATTTGGAATTATATATTATAAAATGAAAGATGCATTGTTTGTTGGCAATTAACAAACTCTGCTCTAGGTACTAAATCCATGACTCTAGGGTTCTTTGCATTTCCTCTCGCTGGGGTTGAACTGATGCTAGAATATCCAGAGAGGCTTGGGACTAAGTGGTATAAATGCATACATTCATCTATTCATTTATTGGTTCTGCAGATATTCATTGAGCCACTCCTTTGTGTCAGGCAAGGTACAAGGTGCTGACTTATGAAGGGTAGTAGGCTTCAGACAGACAAATTCATAGCTAGGACATCATCTTAGGACATCATCTATTTCCTTTATACATATCTTCTCTATTACCTACTTCTCTATCAATGACAATAAAAAATCCACCTTTTATTGAATGCTTTTTATGTGCTTTTCATATAGTACTATTTTTTCTTTATAATACCAGATAAAATAGGCATTATTATTACTATTATCCTCATTTTACAGATGTGGAAATCGTGGCTAAAAAACGTTAATCGTCTTAAGGTCACAGTTAGTAGCTGTCTACTCCTGGATTTGAGTCCAGGTATGTCTGACTCAAAGTTTATGCTTGAATTGCTACTTGATATGGTCTTTCTAAAACTATAGAAGTTGTTCCAGGCCATGAAAGATGGAAATTTCTCCAGAAGACAATGTGTCCTCATTGGGGTCTGGGATGGAGCCTGCTTCGCCTCGTCTCTCTGCCACTCCTTCTGCCACTACCTTTGCTTGTATTCCCTCACTCTGCTTCTCTCTCAAATAAATAGGTAAATAAAACCCTTTAGAAAAAGTTAAATAGTTCTGCAAAACTTATTATAAAAACCACCAATGCCTTGTCCTCTTCGATCTGTATTTACCATTCCCTGGCAACAAAACTTCCAATTTCTTTGGCTTTTTCTTTCTTGTTTTCATCTTCTTCTTAATTTTCCAGTTTTAGTTATTATCTGAGGACTTCTTACTATGGAAAAATGTCCACTCCGCATGCACATATTGCTTCCTGCCCACCCACCTGTATCCTCACAGTATAGTCAAGTCATACATTTTTTAGTTCCATATCCAGTAATTTATGTTATTTTGACTATACGAATGTTATTCACACATGGGCTATATAATACATTATGATTATATTTCTTTTCTTATACAACTTTTTGTTTTGTTAGAGTTAACCATTGCCTCATAGTTTGGTTTGCTTAGTTTTCTATGTACTCACCCTGAATTTATCCTCCAGTCCTTCCCCCAATTATCTAAATCTCCTTTAAACACACCAGGAATTCTGTCCATTTCTTCTAACAGTCAGCTTTCTGACCCTCTGCATTCTGGGCTGGAGGAGAGCTGTCGTCTGGAATTTTTTTCACCAATAAGTTGGGAACTCCTGTTGAGTCTTTCTTGGGTGAGATTCTTTCTCTTCACCCATTGCCTTCCTTTTCATTGATTTAGAAACGTCCTCAGAAAAAGCGCTTGGAAGGAAAATTTGGAGATCTTTAATGTCTAAATATGTCTTATCAGTTTGTTAGTTTATTTGGGTAGGGAATTCTGATTTAGAAATATTTTTTTCCAACATTTTCCCCAACATTTCCATCGTTTTACCACAGTTCCACAATTCTACCATTGTCCTACAGTGATAGAGTGATTTCTGTTCCTTTTAAACAAGAACATACTCTGTTTTTCTCCATTACCAGAAGCTTTTAGGATCTTCCTTTTGTCCCCAGTATTCTGAAATTTCATCAGGATGTGTTTTGTGTTGGTTTATGTTCTTCAGTTGTTGTAAGTACTCTATGGGCTCTCCATCTGGAAAACTCATGTCCTTCAATTACAGAAAATTTTCTAAATTGTTGCTATAATGATCACCTCTGGGAGAGAATATTTCTCAGAACAGTGGGCTGGCTCCTTTTAATTCCAATAGGGCAAAACAATGTTTTTGGTTTAAATTCATCTTTATCTCGCCATCATCTTAGCAATAACACTAGGCATTTGTTAAAATGGTACTCAACAACTGTTAGTAAATTGAACACAACTGACATAAGTTACTTGCAAAGTTTAAGTCTCAAGATTTAAACCTATGATCATACTTCTGACATTTCTTAGCAAAGACACAAGATGGTCAGAGTACTAAGTGACTGTTTCTGCTGGTGACCCTTTATTCCTTCCAAAGGTTGAGTCAAGCCAGATTTCCAAATGACTGTCTATTAATATGAGTGCTCCTAAACTTCCCATAGTTTTCCCTTGAAGTATTCCTCTCCCAACTCATCATTTTCTGTATCTTCCCACAACTATGCTGGATTTTCCATGCTGGAGGTGGGGGACAGTGGTGTTCAAGAAAGGAGACAGGACATGAATCCACCAGTTTCCTGTTGAGTTGATGGAAGCTTTTCCTGCCTGACCTGCCCTTAGAAAGAACTGCCTGGTAAGGCATGTATTGATGGCTGGGAGAGACAAGCTGAGGGTAGGACCGGAAAAGATGTACAAACCTGTCAGGAAAATGCAAAGGAATGAAGGTTAAGTACAGGAATTGCCAAATTTAAATGGAAATCCCTTGGGATGCTTTTGAGGGGTTAGTTTATCTTTTAACTCAAGATTTTAGTTTGAAAGATTTGTGGTTTGTAGAGAAGAGGAATATTCAAATATCTCATTTTAAAAATGAACAGAAAAATCATTTTACTCCCCAAACTCTGCACTTAATTTTAGAATTAGCAATAAGTAAGACATCTGGCTGGAATTGAACAGAAGCTTTTCTGAAGAATTCTGGAAGCTGGAGCTTACTTCCCTGCAAATGAACAGCAGCTTCTGTTTTGAAAGTGTTCTTTAATATCTAAAGAGACAGTCAAGGTCTTGTTTTCCATTCTCTTCTCTCTGGGTTGCCTTTACCAAGCTACAACTTTTTTTTTTTTAATTGACTTTATTTCCTTCTTTATTTCCTTAGCACATTTTAAGGTTCACAGCAAAACTGAATGGAAGGTATAGAGTGTTTCCCTGTACCTGCTCACAAGCCCCCGCCCCATAACCTCCCCCATTATCGGCATTCCTCACCAGTGTGCTACATTTGTTACAATTGATGAATCTACATCGACACATCATTATTCCCCAAAGCTCAGTAGTTTACATTAGGATTCATTCCTGGTGTTGTACATTCTATGGGTTTGGGCAAATGTATAATGACATGTGTTCATCATTATAGTAAGAGAGAGAATAGTTCCACTGCCCTAAAGATCTCTGTGTTCCAAATATTCATCCTTTCCTTCCACTATAATATCTGACAAGCATTGATCTTTTTACTCTCTCCATGGTTTTGTCTTTTCCAGAATGCCATGTAGTTGGAATCATACAGTATGTAGAATTTTAAGATTGGCTTCTTTCATTTAGTAATATGCATTTAAGATTCCTTCATGTCTTTTCATGGTTGGTAGCTGATTTCTTGTTAGCACCAAATAATATGTTCACTGTATGGATGTACCACAGTTTATCTACCCACCTACTGAAAGATAAGTTGGTTGCTTCCAGGTTTTGGCAGTTATGATTAAAGCTGCCATAAACATCTCAGTGCAGGTTTTTATGTGGACTTAAGTTTTCAACTCCTTGGGTGAATGCCAAGGAATGTGACTGTTGGATCAGTGGTAAGGGCATGTTTAGTTTTGTAAAAACTGTCAAGCTGATCTCCAAAGTGGCTGTACCATTTTGCTTTTTCACCAGCAATGGAGGAGAGGTCCTGTTGTTCTACACCTTTGCGGGAATTTGATGTTGTCAATGTTCTAGATCTTGACTGTTCTAATAGGTGTGTAGTGGTATCTCATTGTTGTTGTTTTAATTTATATTTCCCTGATGATATATGATATGAAGTATTTTTTCATGTGTGTATTTGCCATATGTATATCTTCTTTGGTTAAGGTACACATCTGATCAGTGCATATGTTTTAATCAAGTTGTTTATTTTCTTCTTATTGAGTTTTAAGCAACCATAAACTTTTACCCTGTGTCTTTGGAGGCAACTCCTTACATGAAATAATATGGACTTAACATGTTACTGACATTCTGACCCTAAAAAGGAGGGGGAACATTTAAAATAAAACCAACTTTTTGCAAGATTTAGTGCAAAGGTAGAAAGGACATTCCATAAGGAGCAGCAGCTGAAGGGATTAGTTTAGTCCCGAAGAGTCACCAAAAATGGGCAACCCAGAACCAGGTTTTTCCTGTCAATTTCCTGCTTCCATAGAAGTCATCCCAGAATCGTGGGCCCCAATGGCTTCCATTTTAGTTTTGCTCAGTTACCTTCTACAAATAGGAATAACATGGTTATTGCGTTTGTTGCATTCTCTGTCCAGTGCCTTTGCTTGAGGCCAAAATAGTGCAGAGGAAACATAAAGCAGAGCTCTGGAGTGTTTTCTGTAGTCCCAGGGAGTTATAATGATTTTTCCCCCCAAATCTACTTGTTTTGTTCCCAACATCTGCAGATGGCTTTGAGAGCATGCACTCTGGGCATGGGACTGGACTATTCCCTACGAGAGGACTAAAAAAGGGAATGAATGAATGGCAGTGATTCTAAAGAAATCTTTGTGAAATGAATGAATGGAAGGCCAACACAAGAAACCCAGGTAAGCAGACAATCACAAATGTGTACAGTTTCTGTACGGACAGAACTCTTTTAGGGAGAGTCTGAGCTTGGCCCTGGGAAGCTCGTCAGGGATATTATGTTGAAATCGCATCCCAATCTGTCTTCCCCCATATATACCTCCTCCCATCACTGCTGCTTGGGCTGTGTGTCCCTTTCAAGTAGATAGCCCTTCGTGTTCCAGAAGGACTCACGGATCCTTGACTCCCATACATGAGTATAGAGACATGTGCTTTTATTTTACTTAATAGAGAACTCCTACCTTAGGGAATTGGTTACTTTGCACCAAAAGTATGGGCTTTCTCCTCAGAGCCCTTGTCTTCCCCATTTCTGCTACATAAATGGTGCGATAAAACTGCCGATCTTGTGAGATATGTTATTTCATCCACACATTCCCCTTCTGGAATATTGCCCTTCAGGGGCTGCACATGATTTCCTTGTTCAAGGAAGCACTCATGATACTAGTTCAACTTCCAAACTTAAAGATAGTCATTATGTTTCCATCATTTGTATGTTTATTTATAGACCCCCCACCAAATACAGCACTGCAGATAAATTCAGTACCTGCATAAGCAGGCTGCCTAAATTCCGGTTAATCCCGGAACCCCAGTGACTGCATGGTGTCCAAAGAAGCAATTCTCTTGAGGGCAAAGATGAAGACTGTCTGACCAGGCTCGCTCCTATTTCTGGTCCAATGCACATAGTAGATGCTCAATAAACATTTGTTTAATAAAGGACTGCAAACAGCAAATGCAATTTAATAACCCTTCCCCTACCCCATCACTAAAAATATTCCTCTCTGCCTCAGATTCTGACATTGCTGGTACTTAATGGACACTCGTTATGTATAAGGCTCTGTCTTTCAAATTTGTTCATTCATTCAATCCTCCTGGCCATCTTGCGAGCTGGCTTATGAGTTCAAATCTAACAAATAGAATTTTCTCACCAGACCTGAGTAGAAGAGTTTGTACCAAACTTTTGGGTGTAGTGTCAGATTTCATCTATGAAAACTGAAAGTAGATTGGGGTAACAATTTTTTTAGTAGCTTGAATGCAGCTTTCTGGAGGCTCAATCCATTTCCTTCATGCAGGCTAAAAAGGGAGGAATTGTCTGACAGTCTGAGAAAAGTCTGGCTTCTGGCTCCTCTGGTTTCTGTGTACCCATCTTCTTTCACAGTTTATATATATTTGCAAAAGTAGTAGATATGTTTTGTAAAAATAGTAAATAAGTTTTGCAAAACATTCAAACCATACACAAGTATGTTCAAATAAAAAAGTATGCCTGAGACCTTCTCTTTCCCAGGCTTTACTTGTGAACTTTATTCACCATAGGTAGCTTCCCTGGTCAGTCATCAGTTTGGGGTGTTTGCCAGAAATTTTCTGAGCCTTGTTCTATAATCATAGTATTCAAATTGGTTTGCAACCTTACTTTTTTTCTTTTTGAATTTATTTAACAGTATGTTGTGGACATCTTACATAGTGGTACATTTGATTTAACTATTTTTTTTTTTTAATGATCACCAAGCAGTGACTAGCTGTCAGCAACTAGCATTTATTGAGTATGCTTATGCACTAACTACAGGGTATCATTTTATTTTTTCTCACAAAAACCACATGAGGAAGGCATTTATATTCATTCTATTTTTTTCAATGTGAGAAAATTGAGGGATTAAAAAAATGAATAAAATTCATTTCACTAGTCCCTATTAAGACATATTGAATTGTGTATATATGTATATATATTCCTGCAATGAGCACTTATAAAGTCCTAAATTCATTTATTCTACACTTAGTTTTGAGAGCTTGCTGTGTGCCAGGAAATGTTCTAGGCACTAAGAATACTGTGTTGAAGACAGATATAGATCCCGTCTCAGTGGTATTATATGCTAGTGGATAGATAATCAATGGGCAAATATATATTATGATATATATCTGGTAGTGATATATGGTAAGAATAATAAAGCAGCAAGCATGAGGGAATGGAGATTGATAGGGTTACTATTTCAGAGAGGGTGGTCAGGGAAGGCTTCTCTGATGAGAGACCTGAGCATTGAGCTGAACATCTGAGCTCCGTTAGTACAATGAGGAAGAGAACATTCTCAAATAGCAAATGCAGAGACCTTATCTGAGATGAAAATGATTCTGGCATGTTCGAAGAGAGAAAGAACTATAAAGGATGACCTCTAGGTTTAGGGAGTTGCCTAAAATGCTAATTGGTAGGGCGAATTTACTGAGGAGGGGTGAGAGGGAAGAGAGACAAGAGGGACAAACTTGAGGAGGTGGGGGAAGGGAAGGAGAGTCCCAGTGTGGACTGAGATTTTCTGTCTATTATACATCCAGGGGACATGTTCTGAACGGAGCCTGGGGCACAGAGGAGCAGTCAGGGCTAGAGACCCAGTCTGGGCGTCATGGACACAGGGGACATATTTAAAGCTGTGGGACTGGGAAAGCATGCCCAGAGAGTGAGGGGAGCAGAGAAGAAGGCAATGTCTGGGTCAAGAAAACGCAAACATCTTTCTAAAAGTTGTCAAATTGCTCTTTAAAAACTTTTACAAATTTATACTTAGCTTCAGAAGAGGACTGGAGTCTCATTCCTATGTGTGAAAAATAAGTTATTTAAATGTGCGTTTATTTCACTGTAATTAAAATTGACCCAATTTCCAATGTTTTCTTGATACTGGCTCCTTTTTTTTTTTTATTTTCCCAACTCCAAGCTGCCTGTTCATGTCCTTTGCCCATCTTTTTGATTTTTTTAAGATTTATGGATATATAAATTTTATTGATTGATAAGGTTCTTAGAATATTTGTTTTTAAAGAATATTTGTCCTTTGTCATATGTTCGGTAGTTTTTTACTTTTTTTTTTAATTTTTAAAGTGTTCTTTGTAGTTCAGCAGATTAAACTTTTTATGTAATCACATTTGATAATATATTTTCCTTTATGACTTCCAAGTTTTCTTTAACACTTAGGTCTTTTATTATCCAAGATGACAATCAGATAGTCTCAGGTTCTTTGTTTTGGTTGTAGTCTTTTAAATTTTCCAGTATATCTTCTGTGACTCCTAATTCCATGGCAAGAAATGAATACACAGAACTAACTTCTTTCCTTGCTCGTTTTGCATCTGGCATGCTGCTGGGGAAACAGGAAGAAGTAAATAGCTGAGGCAAGCATTTGGTTGAGCCTAGAATCCAGGCACACAATGGATATGTAACACACCTTTGTTGAAGGAATACACTACTGGCTTTTGTCTTAACCAGGGTAGAGCTCTTTGTGTGTTGCCAGGTACTTTCCAGACATTATCATTTGCACAGCCCCAAGATTTCCTGCAGCAGAACGAGCCTGGGGAAGAGGCCAGGGGTGGCTTGGTCAGCACTGGCCAGAGCTGTGGACGATAGCTTTATAGAGGAAACGTCTTGTAGAGGCTGCTGCGGTGGTTTCTCCTTCCCTCACTAGGGCTAGGTGACTGGAGAATTTCAAACGGGGTTTCGATGGCAGAGCTAGCTCTCTCAGAGGCAGACTTTGTGACTTTAAACAAACCGTATTGTATGCAAAATTTGTTTTGTGGTGCAAAGTGGGAGCTAGCGGGACTTCCTGCTGTGGTTTCCAGTCATTTTCTTGTCACTTTCTGCCATCTGCTGGCTATTGCGCAAATTACCCTGGATTTACTTCTGATTAGACCTGTTAGGTAAGTTTTATTCCTGGACCCTCATAGTAATCTGAAATGTAAAGTAATTTCCCAGATAGGTCGTGCTAAACTGCATGGGAATCCAAAATTTATTTCTCTCAAAATCACAGTTCCAAGGCAATTGAATTAACTGAGAAGTTACTTTTTATTATTTTTGTTTCTTTGTCTGAGAGGCAGTATTTTATTTCTGACACCTCCCCCCCCCACCCCCGGTTTAAGTCCTGGCTCTCCGATTTATTGTGCGTATGACTTTAGGCAAGAAATGCAACTTTTGCTGCCTCAGTTTCCTCATTTATAACAGGTGGACAATACTAGATCTTATTGCATGAGGTTTTGGCTCGGGTGATGTAAGCTCTCCGTTGTAAAATATACAGTAGCTAGGAGCTCACACTTGAAAAATTGTTATCTATTATTTGTTTGAAATCTGTTTAAGAGTTAAGCATTACTTCAAAACATAGAGCATTCCACAAATTAGTTATTATTTATAACCTCTACCCAGTGTTTTTGTAGTAATACAGTTTCCAAAAAGCTTTCATTTTAATTGCTCATAAGCAGCAGCTTCTATTTTGGAATCTTTTTCTTTTTTTCAAAAAATATTTATTTATGAGAGAGAGAGAGAGAACGAGTAGGAGGGGCAAAGGGAGAGAGAGAATCTTCAGCAGACTCCCTGCTGAGCATGGACCCCCCCCCCCCCAACATGGGCTCAATTTCACAACTGAGGTCACAACCTGAGCCAAAACCAAGATTTGGATGCTCAGATGACTGATCCACCCAAGTGCCCCTCTGGAACCTTTCTTAATATCTCTTTCTGGAATATTCCATCTACCCTCTGGGCTCCCCCAGCACAGTATCTGGGCCTCTCTTGGATTAATGACTTTCATCTTGGAATATATATAAGCCTGTGTTGTTTTACATTGCCTGGGTCCCTGAGGGAAACAGCCAGTCTGACTATTACTGTGTCTCCTATAGTCTTTCTCACAATGATGTTATTTAACAACTATTTAATGTCCATGGAAAGGAAGAATGAATCATCTCATCTGTTTCCTCCAGGAATCCTGAGTCAGGTAGAGCAACTATGAATTGTGCCCATTCTATAAATGAGGAACTGAGAGACTTGTCCCCAGTGAAAAGAACGGTAGGGCTGGAACTAGGTAGAGCTGAGGATTTGGAATGCCAAGTGTGTGCATGAGAAGAATAAAGGGAACAGCCGAGAAGAACAAGGGTCACCCTTAGCCCATATGAGATGAAACTTTATGCTGAAGGCTAATTTTGGTGGGACTGGGAAGCAAGGTAGGCATCTGAAGCTATTCTTCTGGCTTCTATGCTCCATCCAAGTCAGTGAAGTGTATTCTCATAGTCAATGCCAAGTTCCTCATTTTTGCTGTCCTGTCATGGATCCTCAGTCTTACGTGTGCTCATATGATTAGTAATTTGGGTCTAGATATCAAAATATTTATACTTCAAATTCCCTTGAAGTTGTCAAGAGGCCAAAGAGTCTCACCAGGACAGCCATATTAATTTTTATGAGGTACAAAGATTCTGGCTTCACTGAGGGCCAGAGTTCCACATGGGTGTCTCTATTCTAGTATTCTCCACTATTCTTTTATATTTAATGCCTGCAGGATAAATGAGTTTCTCTAATTAATTTTTTTCTTCAAAAATGTTTTTAATTTTATCTTTTAATTTTTTATTTCCAGTATAGTCAACACACTGTGTTATACTAGTTTCAGATGCACAATATAGGGATTCACTACTTCCATACATCACTCAATGCTCATCACCGCAAGTACTCTCCTTAATCCCCTTCGCCTATTTCACCCATCAGCCCACCCACTTCTCCTCTGGTAACCATCAGTTTGTTCTCCATAGTTAGGAGTCTGATTTTTGGTTTGTCTGTTTTTTTCTTTGTCTTGTTTCTTAAATTCCACATATAGGTGGAATCTTATGGTGTTTCTTTCTGTGACTGACTTATTTCACTTAGCTCTAACGACTTTTAATATGCATTCAACAAATGCTTATTGAGTACCTACGATGGGCCATACATGGTGCAGGGAGCACAAGCCATATATGGTCCCTGCCTTCTTGCTTACAACCAAGTGGAAAGCCAAGTGCACATATAAGCAAGTAATATCAGTTGGTCTGGAGGGTTTGATTGAAACTGGGTTTGTTATTTAAATACATTTCTTGGAATTCCCTGGAAAACTCAACTTAAATACTTTAGGTAAATCTCTTTTGGTTATTTCAGACATGAATGAGCTGGTTGGTCTTGGATATATCCCTCTTTTTTTTTTTTTTAAGATTTTATTTATTTGACAGCGGGGAGCAGCGGGGAGCACAGCCAGAGAGGGAACACAAGCAGGGGGAGTGAGAGAGGGAGAGGCAGGCTTCCCACCAAGCAGGGAGCCTGATGTGGGGCTCGATCCCAGGTCTCCGGGATCATGACCTGAGCCGAAGGCAGTCGCCCAACCAACTGAGCCACCCAGGCGCCCCGGAATATATCCCTCTTTCTGGTCTTTCTTGCTTTTGTTTGTTTGTTTTATTTCTTAAAAAGATTTTATTCATTTATTTGACAGAGAGAGAGGTCACAAGTAGGCAGAGAGGCAGGCAGAGAGAGCAGGGGAGAGGGGAGGGAGGCTCCCTGCTGAGCAGAGGGCCTGATGTGGGGCTCAATCCCAGGACCCTGAGATCATGACCTGAGCCAAAGGCAGAGGCTTAACCCACTGAGCCACCCAGGCAGTTTTTCTTGTTTTTAGGTTCATTCTTACATTCTTTCATATAAAATAACTAAGTATCAAGGACAGGTAATCCTTTCCCACACTCCTAGTTACTAGCTAGTCATCACCCCAAGAGAAGGCCCAAAGTGAGAACAAAAATGTTATATCTTTCATAGTCTAAGTTCAAAGAAGCACCCTTCCATTGAGCCAGACACCCTGCCTCAGGCTTGCAGGGAGAGGTGAGACTGGACAGGCAGAAGACATGGTGGATTCTAGTGAGATGCCCTAACCCTAGAAGTGGAGGTACCACATGACAACGTTAGGTTCCTTGGGAAGCTGGGGCTGCTGGAGCAATTGGCCTGCCTCCCCCAAGGATGACATAGACACGGAGGCTACACGGGACACTGTCATCCCAGTCAGCAGACCCTGATATAGTGCTAGCCCTGGGATATGGGGTAAAGGGACAGAGAAAGTGGAGGGTTTCTTTCTGTGTCTAGCCCTCTCACACAAACAGACTCTGACCTCCAATCCACCGAGTCCTCCCTGCTGATTTCCTATTGCCTACCCAAGCAAATGAGATCATACAGAGAACCAGACCAGACGAAGATGGTAGCATCTCTTCTCTTCCCTTCATCAGCAAAAGTTCCATGATTTTCACAAGGTTAGCGAGGGAACAAAGCAATGAATGAAGAGTAAGCAAGATAATAATACCCAAATATCCTGGATCAGGATAAATTTCAAGATCTGAATAATGTAAGTAGCCTAGTTTTCGCAGAGCAAGGTTGACAAATGTAAGTGATTCTTATGGGGCGCCTGAGTGGCTTAGTTGGTTAAGCGACTGCTTTCAGCTCAGGTCATGATCCTGGACACCCGGGATCGGGCCCCACATTGGGCTTCCTGCTCAGCGGGAGGCCTGCTTCTCCCTCTCTCAGTCCCTCTGCTTGTGTTCTCTCTCTCGCTGTGTTTCTGTCAAATAAATAAATAAATAAATAAATAAATAAATAAATAAATAAATTCTTATTTGGCTTTGAGCTGATGGTGACTCTGTGGTTCTTGCTCACTACCGATGTTGTATTTTATGCCAACTTAAGGATAGAATGATGAAAAAGGTGGCTATGGGTCAGAGTTGAAACTGCACTGGCTTTGGAGATAGATGGAAGGTATTTGTATCTGCCACTACTAGCTTTGAAGCTATTCTTCACCTGTCTGTATTTGATTCCTCATCTGAAAAGTGGGGATAATATATTCCTTTCAGAATTATTGTAAGGATAATGTATGTAAAGCCTGGAGCATAGGACAGTATTATTACTATGAAGAATATATTACCTTGTCCTCAGTGAACCTGTAGTCTGGTTGGAAGTACTAAGACTATCATAATACTGTGATCTGTAACAAATAATGCCTTTGTCAGTCAGAAGAGAGTCTGAAGTAGGGAGAGAAGCATCCCACCAAATTCCATCACATCTGCTCAGTTTTATTCAACACGTTTATTAGGCATCTATGACACATTAGCCTAAGTTATTATAGAAGTTCCATTTCTAGGTTCTGGAATCAGAAAGACCTGTGTTTGAATCCCATCACAGCCACTTACTAGAGGTGTGACTTTGAGCAGTTACGTAATAAATACTCTGAGTTTCTTACTGAATTTCCTTGTTTATAGAAGAAGGTGTTTAATAGTACTTGTCCCATAGGTTGCTGTGAGAAATTGATAAGTTAACACAGATAAAGGATATAATTAAGTCCCTGGCACATTTTAAGTGCTGAATAAATTGTATTTCCTGTTAATATCATCACTGTCATCATCACTGTCATCAACAACACCAGTCCCTATGCTTAGGGTTAGGGATTTAAAAAAATTAGTAAGATATTTTCTTAGTTCCATAGCTCCTAGGACCGTCTCTGATCTTTGAAGTCTTTTGTAGGTGATCAGACAGAATAGAACCTATTTTTCTGGAAAGGGGAAAATTTTTTGCCTGGAAAATTTGTAATACTTTCACCTAGAGGAAGGCATTTACTTTCACTTACTACACTTACTTTGGGAATGTGCTTCCCTAGAGCTCCCCATGAAATTGGGATTAAGGTCTATTGGTTTTTACAGGACCAAAACTTACCTTACTTGGTCTATATAATTATGCAGATGGACAGATTTAGTGATTCAGAGTCCTGTCTCAGCTGTATCTTTTATACATATTTATGCAGAGCAGTAGTATGTTCGAGCATATTCTAAAGTCCATAAAATCAAATATGACTGAGTTGCTGTTAGAGTGCATAGTAACTACCTAATTAGGGAAATTGAGTTTTTAGCATGAAAGTCGTGAAGTATGCTTCAGTAAAAAGGAATTCCTGGTATCTGAACTTAGAATAAGGGCTTTCACTCCTGGTTTACGTTTATGCGGAAGAAAAAAACAGAACAAAACAAACCATGAGTGCTTATTAAGCTCCCTTAATCTACGAATTTTGAATGGTGAAAGGTAACTCTGCTCAGAGACAAGGGCTAGACCAGTTGGCTTTAAAGTTTCTTCGGCATCACGGTGTTTAGCTCATTTGGTGGAAGGATGAAAAGAACCCAGAACTGTTAAATGGGAACTCCCATTATTACAGACCACCCGGTGTTCGCTCAAGAATTTTTTTCAAAGCTATCCCCTAACTATAACAAGTCAGCCTCCGCTAAGGAGAAGGACATCTGTGTATTTTTAGATAGAAAACTGCTGTCTTCTCGTCATTTTTGTGGAAAACGCTTTTCTCTCTGCCTCCCTTCCTTGGGCCTTCTGGTATCTCCGCGGAGAAAGGCGCTCCCTGGTAAATAAAGATAAGCTGCACTTATTAGCAGAGATTTGTGAGGGAAGAGGCTGTTTAAAAATGGATAAGGAGGTAATTGTGTTCTTCTGGCTCTACAGCGGGGACTCGCTTTCCTGTCAGGGCCTGGCAGCCAGCGAGCAGCGAACGCCTGCCACCCGGCGCGACCCGGAGTTCACGTGGACGAAGCTGCACTCCGTCGCGCGAACCCGCGGCCCTTTGAAGTTGCCGAGTCGTCCTGACAGCAGATCCCTTCGTGGAGGACTGATGCTCTGCCAGAAGAGTAAAACGCCGTCGTTTTTTAGACTGCCCTTCGGGATAAAAGCGACAGTCGTGCAGCGCAGCCCCAGGGCCCGGCTCACGTCTGAGAGAGCCGGCATTGTTCCCGTCGCCCCTCGGTGAGCTCCGCGCAGTCGGCGAGGTCTGGGCCGCGTCGGGGCGCGGGGACGGGTCTCCCGCGAGGATGGGGTAGACACGGCCTAGGGGCCTGGAGGCTGGTCGTGGAGGCCAGGTCTACAGGGTACCTAACATCCGGTTCAGCACCCACTTCAGTCGGCTCTCCAGATGTTTCCAAGGGGTCTGGAAAGGGGAAGACCAAACCATCTCTTGGCGAAATGTCGCACTTTCCCTCTGGTCCTTCTGGGAACCATGGTCTGTTCTCCCGCCGCGTTTGCTTCTAGATGGGAAGAACTGAGGGGAGCTAAAAGACGCTGACGCCGCCACCCAAGTCTCTCTCTGTCTCTCAGGTTTATCTCCTTTCTCCACCATCCTCCTCCTGGGCAGGGGAAGGAAAGGCCTGTGCTGACGAGACTCAGTCTGTCTTTGTCCGCTCAGGAGTTCAGCTTATCCCAATTGTGCTGACTCTGTGGGATTCCTTCCCAGAAAATAAAAGCCAGGGACAAAGCACCAGGAAAATGACCCGGTCCACTTGTGCCTGGGCTCCTTCCCATACCCGCCGCCATCTGTGAGGAGACCCCAGGGTGAGGGAAGGCAAGCCTGGAAAGGAGTTTTGCTGAGAGCCGTGGATACCTTTTGCAGCCTGATATTTTCTTCTCAGGCTCATTTATGAGGCATAATGAACGTGTGTTTACGAGTGTTTCTTCAGACAGTGTTATAAAGCAGAACACAAAAGCTGTTCCTAGTAGTTGGGGATTAGTTGTCAAACCTCCATCCCCCCTGCCACACACACATTTTTTTGCTTAAGGCATTTCAAATATCATCTGGTTATTTGGTTATTTCTGAGAAATAAAGAATAGCTGTGAACGGAATGTTATTGAAACATCCATTTTAAGCTGTGATTTTAATTGCTTGGAAGTGTGGAAACTCGGTTTTTAAATTTCTGAACTCTGTCTCTTCCTGGCGCTTTCTCTTCAGGCTTCCTTTGAATAGATAGACCGCACATACTTCTAGAATAAATCTGCAACTCGAGAATACACTCAGTCAGAGGTGGATTTACCATGAATGAATTAAGCTTAAGCTTTGGGGCCCCTCATTTTAAAGGCTGCTTTCAAGGTCCTGAGAAGAATCTAGCAGTGTGTTTACATGGCTACATATTTTTGTTAAATTTGTAGAAATAAGATCGTTTATAGATACAGTTTTTTTTTAAAGAAAGCTATACTAAAGTTGTAAGTTTTGGTTCCTGAGCAATCTCTGACAGCAGAGTAATTTCTTATAATTTCTTATAAGCCGCCCATCTTTATCTTAATAGTGGAATATAAATTAGGTTAACGTAGAATATTTTAGAGAGGGATTTTTTTGGCAGTCACCATTGTCCTCTCAATATGCAAAACACTATTTGTTATACTTGGATTTGTCTTAAGGAAAGCAGCTGCAGAAGATAGAACATTTTTGGAGGGTTTCACAATGCTAACTAATGAGGAAGAAAAATAATTCCTCATAATTCATGACAGGAAGGGGCTGCCTCCTTGTTATTTGGTAGGACATTAGCTATTGACAAAAGGGCTGCATGGCACATCCTTCGGACTTTTTCTTCAGGAGTGGGAGAAATGAGAGGAATGCTTGAAGTGATGTAGGGGCTTCGTATTTCCTTTGCTCCTTTCATCTCCCATTTGTTGGCATGGCAAGTGTTGGGCCTGCATGCTTCTTATGGTTGGCTTTGGTGAGAGGTTTCAGAGGAGCAGGGAGCAGAGAAGATTCTTAGGGCAGTCCCCTCTCAGGAGAGGGTCTGGGGATATCATTGAGGCTCTGTGTTGCTTAAACTCCAGCTCTGGTCCTCCTAACCACATCATGATAGGGAAGCTTCCTGAAGCAGTGGAAGACACCGAACATATGAACTTCATGTACACCCAGATGGGTATCCATCATAAGTATGTTACCCCGTCTCTTTTCTCCTTGCTACTCCCTGTGTGTTTTGAATTAAATCAACAAATGACTGGAACATTTTAACTTGCTTTGTGAACTTTTTGTTCTCTGACCTCTGAGGTGGTTTGCCTGATAGCATACTTGCAGGTTATCATTGCATCAAAGTCATTTCCCATTTGACAGCATTAAAAAGGGTTATTTAACTCTGGTATTAATAACACCTACATTTAAGAGGCTTAACAATTATTTTTCTCTTAACACCAATTGAACATGGCTGTTCTTTGCAGGCAGCTTTTCTGGGTAGCTCTCCTCAAAGCTCTGACTCAGGGACATGGGAACCTTCCATCTTGTGGCTACACCTCCTTGAAGTCCTGGGAAATTCTCCCGAGTTAACAGGCAGATGGAGAGAGTAGAAGATTGTGTGAGGATTTTATGAACCAGAATGAGAAATGGCGCACAGTACTCCCATCACATTCTTTTAGTCAAAACTAAGTCACCTGGCTGTGCCCAAGTGCAAGGGAAGCTGGGAAATGTAGTCCAGCCATTTCATCGGAAGGAAAGAGAAAAGGGAGAGTAGGGATCAACCAACTACTCTGCTGGAAGGTGACTGCAAACTAATATTGACTCTGAATCTTTATCCCTCAAAATTTATTTTGTGAGATTGTTCTGCTTTTAACCTTGAGCTTCTTAAGCCAAATAAAAGTGACACGAAAAAACAATGTTCATTTTAGAGAAATGAGAAAATATGGATTTAGGCGACTACTTGATATACAGCCTAGTCAATGGTGCACTCTTTTGGTACAAGTCTGTTGAATGGTCAGGAGTGTTTAGCTTTATCTTTTACGATATTTTGAATGGTAGGGGCACCTGGGTGTCTCAGTGGGTTTATGCCTCTGCCTTTGGCTCAGGTCATGATCTCAGGGTCCTGGGATCGAGGCCCGCATCGGGCTCTCTGCTTAGCAGGGAGCCTACCTCCTCCTCTCTCTCTAATGCCTCTCTGTCTTCTTTTGATCTCTCTCTGTCAAATAAATAAATAAAAATCTTAAAAAAAGATTATTTTGAATGGTAGAATAAAGCAGAGAACTAGATACAATAATAGAATTTTAGAACTAGAGAATGCTTAGAAATTATTTAATCCAAAACTTTAATAGATGCTGGCACTGAACACAAAGCAGAGGGAATCTATGCTCTGAGGTTGATACTCTTTCCATTCCATAGGGAAGCCTGAAGACTTGACTTACCGATGTCACATGGCTACTGAGAGGAGTGAACCTGGGACCCAATGCTCCAAATTATGAGTCAATGCGCTCTCACATATATTTAATTAACACCCTCTACCCCGTGTATACATGTATACATTCATGCTCCTCTTCAGAGTTATTCATGTGAGTTTAATTTACAGTCCACTGAAATGGAAGGAAGACATGATTAATGTTCTTTATTCTCAAAATGTGGAGCTAGCAGGTCTGTGGTGTTACATCTGTAATAATGTCATTTGCACAGCCTGTGTGCTCGTTTGCAAATAGCCTCTAAAGTATTTTGTGTGATAGTCACCAATTTCGAAGAGAAATGAGATATTCTTTTCACTGGTCTGGAAAAGAGCAAGTTGCAGTAGCTGACTTCAGAATGCCCCATTGTTCCAAGCCTAACAGGTGCAGGTTTCGACACCAAAGGTCGGATCCCATTACCACTAGAGTTGCATGGATCACTGACCTTGAAAGGGGTCTGCACACACATCAGTGTGGGACCCGTCCTTTAGGAACCACGACCACTAATCTGAATGGCTATTTAGAGCTGTGAATGGCATTTAACAGGCGTCCCTCCATTCTTCCAGGCTCATTGAAGAATCCCAGTCCTTCTCCTCCTGCTCATTAGAACTGACACTTCCCAGGCCAGAGGGATGACCAGGATGAATCAGAGAGGTGAGATCTTCATCCTGAAGGACAGGGTACAGTTCAGGACCAGCTGGGGATAAAAGAAGTCACCACTGGCAACTGGGGCTTGGAGCTTATGACTGTGTCTCCATTATAACAAACACACAATTATGTGGACTATCTAAAAGATACCTTCATTTAGAAGTTAGATGATCCAATCAAGTCATTTTCTTAGTATTCTCTTAGAAAGAGTAAAGCCCTCAACTCTTATGCCTGTACACCTGCCCACTCTTGATTTCTCAGACATTTTTCCTAGGAAGTTTGTTTAATGTTCTGTTTACATTTTATTTACCTCATTTAATATGTAGTTTGCTTTTGTATACATGGTGGTCATATTTATCATTTATGTTAATTTCTTGAAACTAAAATATAAGAAAGGGCACTACAAACACTGTCATAATCTAACTGAATTTTGAGGGCATGTGGCCACTGCATGGCTATTTCACGGAGCAAACTTGTCTGTTTACTATTGGGTGCAAATTGGGCATTTGCCCCTCTGAAATCCCATGGTTATAATTAGTTGTTCAATTGATTTTCTACTGCTTTATTGAAGGTAGTAGCATTACAGAGAAGCATGTAGAGAACTTCCATCTGGCCTAAAAAGGCAAGGTGGAAATGATTTTCTTGGGGTTGATTATCTATCTAGTCCATTCATTCTGATTGAAGTAGATGCAGTTTACAACTGCGGATGTGATTATGAGGGATGATGCCAATGAGGAGAATGATCTTCTCACATACTTTTTGCAACATCACACGTGATCTTTTCTAAAAGCGCCACTCTGAAAACATTTTTCTATTGTTTTGAAAAGGCACTGGGGCTTGCACATGGTAACTGTTCATCATATTAAGTAATAATTTCATTCTTTCATTTAGCAAACTATGAACACTTTTTATGTGCAAGATGTTGGAATATAAGGCCAAGGGTGCTGGGATCCTGGCCTTCAGATGACTTAGGAGGAGGCAATCTCCCAGCTCCCACACGCTCTAGCAGAGGTGTAGGTGGCCATCTGTGCCATCCTGTGAATATGTCCATATATGCTCCCATTCCCAGACATTCACGTGAACTTAATTTATAGGCCTCTATGGTGCTGGGAGAGTACTATGAGGGCAATGCGGAGCAGGGATAATGAGTTTTTCCAAGGAATGTCAGAGAAGGCTTGAGGGAGGAAACTTGGTGGGCTTTGCCAAGTAGAGGAGGCCTACTGCATAGGGTGGACTAAGGAGTGAGCAGGAGAGGAACAGAGGCAAGAGTGATCTTTGCAGTGTTGCTGGAGCATGAAGTGCAAGTGGACATGGTCTCATACAGGAAGCGAAGTCATTGGGAAGGTGGAAATCTCAGCCACATGCTCAGGAGTAAGAGATGTGTGACTTAACTTATCCTTCTCTTCATCCACTGATTTTTAGACACTCTCATTTTGCCACGTGAAGGAAACTTAATCTTCCTCAGTTTGGGATGAATTTCCTCCCTTTCTCTACATGCCAGGGGCCTTATGGAGACCCTGATGGTGGTGCAGGGTGGGACATCAGGACTCTGCTCATCAGTTCTCCAAGCTGGCTTTCAGGGAGGTGACTCTTGTCCTGACCCTCAGTTGTCAGTGCTCCAGGGCTGCTACTGGGCTATTTTCAGAAGGCTGTGGTGTGGCACCCCATGTGGCAGGAATCAATCTCCAGATTTTCTGCTTTATGAGGCCACCTTGGGTCTGCCTGCTTTGGTTAGTCACACCGCATCCACTTCTCTGAACTTTAGCTGCCCTTCCGGGCTCTCTGTTGGGAAATAAGGTCTTGGCTCACACTACTTTATCAAGGAGGCATCTGTTGCCCCTCTCCCAGGAAGATCAGTGTACAGGCCTCCTTTCACAGGAACTCCAAGTTTCTGTGGTCTCATTACCTCCTTTCTTACTATTTTCCTCACCAGGGCTAGCTTTTATAATCCTGAAAGTGTGAGATGTGGTGTTGGTAGTGGTGGTGGAGAATCTTTGCTCTTAATCATCACATATATATATAATAAATATGTTCTATATATATATGTATATATATGTAATCATTATGGTTATTTTGCTTATGTCCTGTGGTTTTTTTTTTAATTTCTTTTAAAGGCTAGGCACTTGAAACTCACAAGCCAATAACAGTTTCCTTTGTTCCCTGTTTCTACCTTTTCATCCTTTTCCTGAAATAAAGGATCTAGAAATATTGATTTCGGTGTTCTCAACCACAGCTGCACACTACTATTGCTGTGAGTTCTTAATGATTAATACAAATTCAGTAAGTCCACTTCCTGAGGTTCTGGTTTAATTGGTCTGAGGTGGGGCGGGGTATTGGTGTTGTTTAACAAGCTCCCCAGTAGGTTCTAACTATAGTCAGAATCAAGAATTACTAGACCAACAGAGTGGTTAAGAAAGGTCAAGTATTAAAGAGAATGTAGGAAAAACATCAACTAATATTGCAAAGTACTGTCCAGGCCCTGTAGGCCAGTACTGCATTTGGAAGAATCCTGAATGCCCTACAATGGAACTTAGACTTTATCATGTTGGCAATGCAAGACATTGAAAGAAAAAATTAAGTAGTACTTACTGTCCATCTTGTGGTAAGTGGTATGTCTTAAATAGTTACCTAATTTCAGTCTAAGATAAATTCTGCAAGGTAGGTCTTTTTACCCTCTCCTTAACAGATGGGAAAAATGGAGCTCAATGAGGTTATATATGTTTCTCAAAGTCATTGGATGAGCATATGTCAGCTTCCTGATTAGAATCCAGATCCCTGATTCAAAACACAGGCTATTTCATGATCCCTGATTCAAAACCCAGGCTATTTCACTGTTGCCTCCCAAAGTGACAAGATAAGACAGTTTATTCATTGAAGAAATCAGTTAACAATTCTGTCCACAAAATGGTAGAAGGAGGAAGGTGCCTGAGTGGTTCAGAGGGTTAAGTATCTAGCTTTTTATTTGGGCTCAGGTCATGATCTCATGGTTGTGAGACTGAACCCCGAGTCAGGCTCCACGCTGGGCATGGAGCCTGCTTGAGATTCTCTCTTTCCCTCTCTCTCTGCATCCCTCCCCCCCACCTTGCTCTTATGCTTGCTCTTTCTCTAAAAATAAATAATAATTAAAATAATAATAAATAATTAAATAAAAATAAAACATGAAATAAATAAAAATTTAAAAATGGTAGAAGTGTCAAAAGTTAGCAGTAAGGGAATGGGATAGCTTGTTGGCTGTCATTGTCTTCTCTCTCAGTAGTTACCATCATACATTCAGTGGTTATTGCTGCTCAGGTCTTTTTTTTTTTAATTATTACTAATTTTTTTTTAATTTGTGTGGTTGACACACATTACATTAATTTCAGGTGTACAGTATAGTGTTTCAACAAGTTTAAACATTATGCTATGCTCACCACATGTGTAGCTACCATCTCATCAATAAATTGCTTCAATCTCTTTTCATGACAGTTAGCAGCATTATTCATATAAAAGTTGCTAGCTATGTTCCTTAACTGTGACCATTCATTTTCTTATTTTCTGCTTTTCATTGTCTAGGGCACATGAATGCCCATGTATATTGTACCCATTTTTCCTTCTTCAGGTAAAGGTGGGCAAAATCCCTTCTTTAAAACTTGCTGCTGGATAATTTACTTGCTCAGAGAAGATTGCCCTGCATTTTATGGAGTGATTTCTTATTAGGGACAACAGAAAAGCAGAATATATTCCAACATAGTCTTGCCTCCACTGGTTCATTGTCTATTTACTTTTCCCAGTGATCCAGGCCTAGCAGAGCACCTGGCACAACTCAACAAATTTGACTCCAATATGGTCTTCATGTGCTAAAACAGTACGGGACAAGCCAGGTACATTTAATCACACATTGCTGAAATTCAAATGTCCTTGTTATACATCCGGTGTCCAGAAGTATAACATTCTGATGTGAGAGGAATTCATGATGAATTTCCCCTTTCTTCTGATACTTAAGTCATTCATGCCCAGCCCTCCCATCCTCGACATGATAGTGAGATTTCCTTTGATGTCCCACAATCTCCATATTTGTTTCATTTCCTCTCCCAGAGCCACACACTTATTTATCTTCTCTGTGTATGTTTTGGGGATGTATCTACTTAGTGAAAGAACCTTTTCAATAACCTCTTCGGCTTTCATTATGTTTCCATCAGCCTTTCTCTTTTATTACACAAGTTGACCTGGGCCCCATCAAAGCGGGAAGGGGTTTTCAGTATAAAGGATCCAGGTAACACAGAAGAGAGCTGCATGGTGGTTGAAGCAAAATGTAATCTTGAGGGTCGGAACAGCTAGAAAGGTGGAGCAGTCAGGGATAGGTGGAGGATTAATGAGGGTGAACAGGGGGCATCTCAGGAAGATGTGTGTATTTGAAAAGGAGGGCAGAGAAGAAAGATGGCCAAAGAGCTAGAACATAAATACAGTGGCTCATTTTAAGGAATTGGAGTTGAGAGAAATAGGAACACTGGTTTTTTCAAGTCCTAGATGAATTCACCTGGCTTGTTTATGTTTGATGTTTATTAGAATCTATTATTAATGCTCTTTTTTGCTTTAATCCTTTAGAAGTCCTCTCCATTGTTGTGATATTGTTGTATTACATTGTATTATGTTCTTTCTTTCCTGTTTTTCTTCTCCTACAACCACTGTTAGGCATTGTTTATCCTCAATAATACAATTGGAGTCATCTTTGGTATATATTTGAGTTCTCATTTATGCCACACTGTAGAACATTGATGGTTGTCAGTTGTATTTGAATCAAAACAAAACATTATCAGGCCTTAGGAAAGGATGTGTGATGGTGAGGGGAGTAATTTTCAAAAATTGAATGACCTGATGAGAGGTTGTTTTGCAAGTTTCATGGTTAGAGAGGGAGAAGCAAAGAATAACTTGTTGATATTCTCTTAGTAGGTAAGATTACTTGAAAGGAGTGAGATTTCAAAACTGCTGCAGTAAAGGGAACATTACAAGCAGTGGAAAGAGAGGCAGCTGGGAGGCAGGAAAGGAGGAACTCCACGGAGAAGCTCTGCCATGTTAAATAGGTATGAACCCAAAGCTTATTTTGTGGAGGCAGGTATCTTGAATTTGTCGACACCTGATGACACTCCTGATGTTCTCTAAGCTGCTCTGGCATTGGTTTCAGTTGAAAGTCTTTCTTCCTTTTTGTCCTGACCAACAGCTTTTCTTCATCTTAGTGAGTAAAGTCTGGAGCTGGTGTCATTAGCAATTGAGATCACTTGCAGAAACATAAAGGAGAATGATAATAACAAAATTGTGTTATGGAGATCCATTCCTTTAGATTATAAATAAATATACATAAATAATGTTATCTCATGCTCCCAAATTTCCATCTCTGAAGAGTTCTGACCCAGCTCCATTAACCTACCTTTTATGAAAACTTTTCATAAAAAATGCCTGATGGTTTCCTTCCTTTCACTAGAAGAGTATTTTCAGTCTTGTCTTATCCCCATGAAGGGCAGACTATGTTTTAACTCCTTTTTTGCTTGCATGTAAGAAGTGCCTAATACAAATGTTTGAATCAGATGTAGATTAAAATGCATGGCCGATATTGAAGTAATGCTTCTATTTTAGCTGAATTGGCAAGCTCTGCTCTGTGTTTGTAATGATCATGTAGATAATTCTCTATGCATGCCTACATGTGTTAAACTTTCCACTAGCCCACAAGTGTTTGAAGGCAGTGGCGGGAAGAGGGGATGGCATTCAGGCTTGGGAACTGCCTGCCTTGGCTTTGAATCCTAGTGTTATCATCATCCAACTGTGCAATTTGGGGCAAAGCCTTCAACCTAACCTGTTGAAATATTCTCTTGTGTGATGGGATTGATACTAGTACCTAAGACAGTTGTCGAATAAAATGATAGAATATACACAAAGCATTTAGAGCAGTCCCTTTCATTAGTGAATACATGATTAATATTAACTATTGATATTATTATAATGGTTTTATGTAAAAATTCTTTCATCTCTGTAACTCTTAAAGACCAGGTTATAAACTTCGTGTGGGTAGAGACTGTTTCTCTCTCTATTGTTTAACTCAATCTTAAGCGTAGAGTCAACTTTTAATAATTGTCTATTTCTTAATTGTTGGGAAAAGGATGATACACTGGAGCCCAGTGAGCTCATGGAGCCTCATAACATTTCCCTGAAACATTCCAGGCAGTAAAAGTGTAAAGGTAAATGATAGTTCTGAACACACAAGAATCCCATATTTGGCCAGAAAAGCCAGGGCCCTCTGGAAGTTTCTGAGATGGTAATAAGGAATATTTATAGCTATAGGCAAAACCTTTTTCAACAAATAGTATTAAAAAGAAACTATACGTATTCCAAGTTCTAACCAGATCCATGTTAAATTACAATATGCCTGCCTGATGGATTTAAGCAATTTAAATTTTTCTTTTTTCTTATTGCTGCTTTTGTTGTCTTTTAGTAATGAGATTTCGTCTTCAGTTCTGCTTCATGGCTATGTCCTGAATTAATTTTATCTAGAACAATGGTGGTATTTAGGTGGTACAGAAGTTAGTCTGAAAATATCTAGTATAATTTTTCAGACTCTGTTTGGAGAGGAAGAGGAGAGAGGACGGAGCAACATCATGGCATTGGAAAAATATCTCCTTCTCTTTTTCAAACATTTTGAGATGAGTGAGACCCCATGTACATATTGCTAAATAAATGCCTCCTTCACCATGAAACCATCAAATATTTTAAGAGAAATTAAATCCTTTAGACTCTGATTCTTTTACACTTGACTCATCAGAATCTTTTTTGTAAGGGCAACTTGATAGCTCAGGCACCCCTGGGGCCTTTATTCTTGAACGAGGAGGTCCTATTTTTGCCAGCACTCATTGCAACCTGAACCAAGAGAAGCTCAAGTTCAGCTTCAAAGTTGGAACCCACAACCTTGAGTGGGTTATAATGCTAGTAAATTTATTCTCTCTGCAAACTCTCTCAGAGGCCACACTTGGAAAAGGATGGATATCTTAGAAGCATGTGTTCTGAGGCAGGAAAGAACTGTTAGGCCAGTCAAGGTATGTGGAGGGTCAGGTGATGGGCAAAAGTCAACCTGTGCGGTGGCATTCTGGGAGAACTGAGAAACGGAGTTCCAAAGTAATGTACCCGCTGCATCCACACGGGAGAGGAGTAAAATATCAGGGGTTGTGGATGAGAATGGGTTTTGCGCGCTGAGTTCTCAATGAGTTCTCTACAGTGAATGCTGTATGTGTTCATTCATTCTTTGAACAAATATCTATTGAGCAGGCGCTGTGAGCAAACACTGCACAAACGTTGGAAATATAGGGATAGCAAGGCAGATGAGTCCCTTCCAACAAAGATAAACAAAGCTGGACACCAGTTAAAGTGGGAAGGGTGGAGTTTAATCAGTAAGGACTATTGTAATAGGGGAAAGAGTCCACCATGAACTGAACTTAGCTTTGATCTGTACAGAGGTGATGTGTTAAAGGGAGATGTGTTAAAGGGAGAATGAGAAGGGCGGAGGGAAGGTGGGGCCTCAGTAGAACCAGGGAAGTAAAAAATTCCAAAAAGCAGGAAGGGAAGTTTGTCCATGTGAAACCCATCTGGGCTGTCTATCTGTTGTTTTTGACATTTGGTCCCTATTTTCCCACAGAGACTGGGAGACAGGGCCCTATCTGCAGGTGTTTACTGGAACAAAGAGCAAATTCATTTGGCAGTCTTGAATTTTCTCAGGCTGCCTATTTAAGGGGAACCAGGGTTATCTTAGGAATGTGGCCTTCACCTGTTAGAAACCATGTTGGTGTTTGTTCAATTCTTTATAGGCCAAGAATGAGGACTAGTCAAGAAGAGCGTTCAGAGGCGTTTTGCTAGGGTTTTGGTCACGAAGAAAATTTGGTCCCTTCCCTCATGGAACTCCATTCTATCAGGAAATTAGAGAATAACATTTTAATGAACTGTTTCATTAAATTTATTAATATTATGTTGTAATAAATGTATTTGTTCTGTACTTCAGATGTTCCTTGCAGGACTGATAAAGAGGAAACTCATCAATTTTCCATGACATTAATTAACTTGGGAAATTTGTGCCAGAACTACTTGGAGGCAGGTATGACGTATACATGGGATCATCCATTCTGACATGTTTGTTTCACTGTTCTCAAAAAATCTACAAGGATGTCTGCTTTGTCTACCTCTCCATTTGGCATCCCCACATGAGGTATGGGTATTCAGAAAGTCTGAACTCTCTCAAGTCAGTGATTCAGATAGGTCAGTTCCAGTACATGAACCCATTTTTCTTTCCCTATTTTTGATTTTGGCAAGATATTTTGGACATTTTCTAAATCAACTGCTGCCCCTACTCTTGAAATAACTTCTTAGTTCAATGAACCCCAGCACTACCTTCACAACACTTTTGTTTTCCAAGTGGGAGACTCAAAATATGAGTATAAATAGGACCTGAGTTCTGGTTCCAACTCTGTCATACTTTATGATACAGGACAAGTCAACCCCTTGCCACTTCAATTTCCTGCTCTGAGCTCAGCAGAACACAGTAAGATGTACCCAGATGGAAAAATGCTGTAAAGATTAAAATCTGTTATGCACATGCTAGTTTTCATTAATTTTGTAAGCATCCATTGTGCTAAGAACACAGAATGCTGGCTTAGGCACTATGGCGAGGCGAATTATACATAAGACTTGATTCTGACCATTAAGACACTAACAATCAGTTTGAGCTGACAACACAGGGAACTAAAAGTGATACAGGGAATGATTTTTTGTGGTCGTAGTTTTGTGTTTCTTAGGGGAGGGAGTTGAAAGGAGCAGGAACACATTCTTCCCCTCCGTCTCAAGCCCTATATGGGAGGGGCTAGAGCAATATTTAATATGTTATTGTCATTGATTAGAAAAAGAATGCCAAGGAAGGTAGTGATCTGGCCACATGCACAAGGAGACCAGCTACCTGCTGCTCTGAAGTAGCATGTGACAATCCACTCCAAGGGCCACGTGACATCTCCCTCAATGGGACCTTTACCTAGAATGATGACTGATAGGGGAACATCACTGTTGAGAAGCATCTTTTCTCCAGAGAGGAATTATGTGTCCAGAACAAATCAAAAATCTCATTTCTTCCCTCCATCTTTGCCTAAAAGATTCATCTGAGTGATCTGTAAAGTTGACAACAAGGGTCAAAACCCTTGTTACCCTGCAGATCTTGACTTCTTGTCTGTTATGGTCCCTTGTCCAGACTTTCCAGAGCTTGGGGCTTGCAGCAATAAAAAGAAGTGAAGAGATATTGTCTGTATCTCAGCAAGGTCCTGGGCATGCCAGGCCAGGAGCACCCGGTGGCTTCCTTCTGCCTCCTTCCTTCTTCCTTCTGCCTGCTGTCTCCACAATGTGACAGCTGAGGACTGAGTCTGCAGTGAGGGCCAGGTGGCCCAGGGGAGACAGTTTCTTTGGTCTCCTTTGCTTTAGTATGAAAATGACCCTGAATTCCTCCAGGAGAAGCACCTATAGCCTAGTGGGGGCATTAGTAACAGACACTTCCACTGAGAAGCCAAAACCCATGGAAATCCTAAGCCTGATTTTCCTTTGGTTTGAAATGCATGCTACTGCACAGGCAAGTGACCTTTCTTTATTGATGGAATACCTTGAACATCTCTTTCACGGTCTGTTGTTGCCATGCCCGACCGAGCAAATCCTGCTCTCTCCCTCTGCTCCCTAGAGGAAAGCCTCGGGACCCCACTGGAAAAAGTGAATGATCAATTAATGATGAAATTGGCCAACTTGCCAATAACAATAAATGCCTTTGTTCTTCCTACAGCAAGGATGCCAGTCCAGTGTGTAGCCTGTGTCTGGGACAAAGGATGGGAACCCTGCTCACAATTAACATAGATGAGCTTTCAGACCTGTAATGAGCACGATGATAAAAATAAAAGTGGCTCATGTATCTGTCTTATTTTTGACCGATTTCAAATGTTTCACGTAGTCTTGTGATATTTACATTTGCAGAAGAAATGCAATAGCATTTCTTGTAGTCAAGATTTGATGGGCGCAGGCTTCTCTCCTCTTCATGTGGGTGGATGAGGGTGTCATTCACGAATGTGTACATTTTAACACATATAAAATACTCTCAAGACAGTAAAACAATTAGAAGACCTCCCAGAAATCTGCCGTCCCCTTGAGGAAATAAAATTTGCAAATGAAACCACATGCAAATAAATATAAAAACAATGTGCCCAAAAGGACAAATTGATATACATAGTCATTATTTTTATTTAGTATTTTTGAAATCATGGAATTGTTATTATTTTAAGAGTAATATTAATTATCCCCTGCCCATGTAGAAAATATATTAAAAAATGAAGATTAAAATAACTATTCACTGCAATCCACCACTCAGGAAAAAAAAACCAGCCATGTAACATTTTAATGTAATTCTTTCTGGTCTTTTAAATTTTTTCTAAAACTAACAGACTTTATTCATAAAAAAGTGTTTCATGCATGTTCTATTTACTCTTAAAAAAAAAAAAGAGGGGCTCTTGGGTGGCTCAGTCAGTTAAGTGTCTGCCTTGGGCTCAGGTCATGATCCAGGGGTCCTGGGATCCAGCCACATGTCAGCCTTCCCTGCTCAGTGGGGAACCCCTGCCCTCCTTCCTCCTCTTTATGCTCTCTCTATCTCTCAAATAAATAAAATCTTTTAAAAAAAGAAAAAAACCAGTATGCCATCGTGTTAAGTACATTCACATTATTGTGCAACCAATTCTGATCTTCAAAAAAGCATACATACATGAATATGATAGATTTTTTATTTTCTTATTTTTATTTTTTTGGGAGAAATATTTTTTATTATACTTATTTTTCTAAGTAATGTTTTTTCTTAGTATCAAAAATAATCCATGTTCAGTACAGAAAACTTAGAAAATACTCATTATTCTAACACTAAGAAATAATTAATATTGTATTTTACCAGTTATCCCTCTAGCATTTTTTCATGTGAGGACATGTATCTATGTAGGTATATATCTGTACATCATTTGCATTTAAATTTATAAAGACAAAATTATATCAAAGCTATCAAATACCGTTTCCTTTAGAATTATGTTCTGAGTTATCCGATACAAATAAATTTGCACATACAGATTTTTTTGCCTTTTTGAAAAAAGATTTTATTTATTTGAGATTGAGAGAGATCCCAGAAACAGAGGGGGAGGGAGAAGCAGGTTCCTCACTGAGCAAGGAGCCCAGTGCAGGACTCAATTCCAAGACTCTGGGATCATGACCTGAGCTTAAAGGCAGATGCTTAACTGACTGAGCCACCCAGGCACCCCTTATTGCCTTTCCCCCCCTATTTTCACATTGTCATATTGCTTTTTGTGGTCACTTCCAGTGGCAGGGCTGGAGTAGTTTAAGGTGAACAAATGTAATTGATCAGGGAGAACTTTCTAGAGAAGGTAAGCATGAGGGCTAGGACAGGGGTACAGGAACAGGTTGCCTCTTTGTCTACCCGCAGGCTGTTGGCCATTTCTCCTGCTGCTCTGGTCTCTGAGGCATTTGCGGGGAGACAGTTCAGTAAGCACCAGAGGTGCAGGACAAGGGAAAGGTCCATGGTTTCTAGAGAAGTGGCCTTGTCCAACTGCTGAAAATCAGGCTTCCTCCTTCTTGTTTGCTGGCTAAAAGTGTTCTCTCTTGAGGTGGTAAAATAATCACATTCTTGTTGAGTGCTACAGGCAAGAAGAGATGGTACTGAAGGGGCAAATACTTATTTGTTGCCTGAAATAGGATATTTCTGGAAAACCCCAGAAAATTGAAAAATGCTCCATAAAATATAAAATAATTCAGAATTCCCAGCAATTAGTAACAAGTGGCAAGTAGACAAAATTACAAAGAGCTTGAATTGTGTCCTGGGGCTTGACAAATTGAGACCCTGGATTCATAGCAGCCTCTTTAATCAGTAATTCATATAAATTGATACATGTCACTAGTCATTTTATCTACTAATCACATAAGCTGTAGACAAGCTGAGAGATTTGCTGTCAGGTTGTTGGGTGGAGGATGAGGGGTGGAAGCAGCGTGTGTAACTTGAGGTCATAAAAATTCATTTATAAGGATAAACTCCAAATACACAAAATTTTCAGTGGAAAGTGATCTGGGTACTAGATTTTATTTTGTTTCTGTTTTTGTATTTTGTTTTAACTGACTAGCTGAGACATCTTAGATAATCATCCAATCATCTCTATGCCTTAGGTTCCTTTTTAGTGTAATGGGTTAAGTCCTATGTAGTTTACCTACCAAAGCTTTTGCGAGGCTTGAATTTGTGAATAGATACAGAAACACTTTGAAAATTAAAAATGCAATGTAAAGATACTATCAGCTAAAAACTTTCATTACGTAGCAAGCCCATAACATAGATTGTAAAGTGAATGAAGGGAACCAAATTGGTTTTCTGTATGGACTGAAGTAGTTGACTGGCCGTTATGTTTGGCAGCATGTGGGGAAAATTTTCTTTCTTGATGTACATCTACAAAGGCTTCTCACAAGGAAAATAGAGCATCTTTGAAAAGATAGACCACTAAAGCATATACATTATTAAAAAGAAGGTAGTCTAGATACAGCCTAAATTTATCTTTTTGGGATCATGTTTGAATTTGCATGAAGGCATCTGGTTGCTATTTGGGGCAAAGATTATGACTGATCATGGCCCCATCTCCAGGGCTTCAGCTAGGGTCTGGTACATAGTAGGCATTTGGTGTTTAGTGAATGAATGGACTGATGAATGAATGAAAAGTTGAGAAGGGCGCCTGGGTGGCTCAGTTGGTTAGTGTCTGCCTTCAGCTCAGGTCATGATCCCAGTGCCCTGGGATCAAGCCCCATGTGGGGCTCCCTGCTCAGTGGGTAGCCTGCCTCTCCCTCTCCCGCTTTTCCTGATTGTGCATGCACTCTCTCTTTCTCTCTGTCAAATAAATAGATAAAATCTTTAAAAAGAAATACAGATAGACAGACAGAAAGAAAGAAAGAAATGAAGGAAGGAAGAAGAAAGAAAGAAATGAAGGAAGGAAGGAAGAAAGTTGGGTCTTGAGTGTTTAGAAGTAGGTAGTAGGTTATATCTATCAGAGAAACTACTATGTACTAGTTAGAGTACTGAGACTTCAGTTTCATCTGCTATATTTATCAAAAATCCTTGGTAAATTTTTCTATTAGCTAGAAATGATAGTGATTATGTTCACCAAAGACACACAGAGAAGGCATGCTGGTGGGGGAATGTGCAGACCATGGACTGTTTTGTGGGACACACATTTCCATCCATCTATACACCCAGCAAATAGATGTCTATGAAATGAACACTCTCTCTCTCTCTCTCTCTCTCTCTCTCTCTCACTGCCTGGTTTGATTATTAAACCCAGTAATTTTGAGGTAAAAATGGGAAGAACAGACCTTCTTGTTTTGTAGTTGAAGAGAGATGTTGAGTGACAGTTTAAGGTGACATCGTGGCAGATTAGCAGTGTCTGACTTCCCCTAATGGCTACATACAGGGCCTGGGGCTCTGATTTGGGCTGGAATCCAGGAGCCTAGATGGGGTGGATGAGTGGATAGAAGTGAGACATGGCTGGAGACCATAGGCATGAAGTCTGAATTCCAGCATTTGTGGTCCAAAGGGTGAAGTCTATGCACCAGGATGGGGCAGATCCTGGGGTAGTCCCCAAGTAACACTGCAGAGAGGTGGGGCGGGATGTGGGGTGGGTTTACCAGGGACCTGCCACCCAGTCCATCAAAGATGCTTTTTTGCTAATTCAGACAAGTGCAGAATCATTTCTAGAGCTTGGGCATTCGAAATTCTAGGTAATTTCTGAAGGCCCCACAGAAAATCAATGCATTCTACCAGCAAGACAATGTACTAAGCATATTCCAGAAGTACAAACTCAAAGCAAATGATCAGTATGGTGGGTGTTGTAATGGGCCAGATCTGCTTTCAGGAATAGAGGATTCATTCCCTGGCCCTTAGCTGGCAGACCCCAGCTGCTTCCAGGCAATTGTCTCTGCTGAAGAAAACCCTTCCCCTGGAAGGCCAGAGTTGAACGACTGTTCAAATAGGGAGAGTAAGCATATGGCCTCCTCATTCCAACTCGAGCAGCTAGGAAGTGTCACCCTGGCTCTAAGAAGGATGAGCTGAAGATTGCACTAGGAAAGTGTCCACAGTGCGCCTTCTCCCTTGGCCTTTGTCTGCTTCCTTCTGTTCCTGTTCCCAGGTGATTCTCCCGGGAGCACTCCTTGACAAACACCTACAAGCTTGTCTCCCTCCAGGGTCTGCTTCCCTGCCCGGGCCTGACCTGCTTTCCTGGCTGACAGTCAGCTGCTTGTCTTTCAGGAGATAGCTGTGACAACAGTTTGATAACCTGTTGGGAAGGTCTATGTGCAGATCTAAAGAGGAGGTGTGGAGACGAGGTAATGTCCTAATGCAGATACATTTTGCTCTATGATGATGATGTCAGCTCACTTCAAATATTCAAACAAAGCCTTTCCTACAAGACTTTGCTCATCTCAGAAAGAGGGGTTTTTGTGTGTGTGTGGGTTTTTTTGTTTTTGGGGTTTTTTTCTGTCCATCTTACAGATTCGGAAATCAATGCTGACTGAACAAGAACCCATGACTAGTAAGTGGCAGAAAAGGGACTTTGAAGGGACCTCTGGGTGTTCCCCAGAAGCAGGGAGGCAGGAGAATGGCTCTAAGGACCTGCTGGGGTGCAAATGGCATGGCCCAGATGTGTGACGCGTGGTGGTGGGACACGGTGGCAGCGCTCATTCAGCTGTGCAGGGAATTCTCAGGGACAGTGGAGGTGGGGGAAGGGACTGTCTGTCTAGGAAGCTTAAGGCCCTGCTTTGAGGTGAAAGATGCAAAGTGAGAGGCCCCGTGACGGTTTCTGGGATTGGTAGCTCTAGCTCCAAACTGAAGACCAACTTCTCTGTGCATGCAGGATCTCAGGGTCTTAACAGGAATCACAGCGTTTCTGTCACTATGATAACAAAGAATAATGCTCTCTTCGGTTACACAAATTACACACATATATTTACATATACAATTTTATATACACATTTTATAAAAAATGTTACCATCACATTATGTGCACTTTTCCCCCACTTGTCACTTTCTGTGTCCGTTTGTCCCTCAAACTATTTTCCAAGCATCCAGTGTTTCCGCGGCATGGCCACTTGCTTTCCAGCTGTCTGGGATTACGTTGATTTCTAAAGCATCCCTGTGTGTTCCGGACATGCACGTAGAACACTGCGCGGCGAGCCCAGGTTTTCTCAGGGTTTTCTTTTTCCTCCCGAAGCTCCCTTCCTTTCGCCCCGGAGCTGGAACATGCAAAGGCGGTAGCCTTTCTTCCGGGATGTGCGGAGAACCTGCACCTCCAGCTCGGCTCCTCTCCGGCAGCAGAGCACGAGGTGCAAGGCAGGATGCGCCACTGGGCAAGCAAGCCGCTTTCTGGTGACTGTGACCCGCCAGGCGACTGGGGGCGCGAGGGCACCGGCTCCGCAGCCCCATTAGGCTATTAGCTGATTGCTCTCGCCAGCAGCCCGAGCGGTGCACGGCGATTTCACTGCCTGCCTACCTCCACTGCAAACAGAGGCACGTTCTCTGACTTTGATAGTTCCCTGGGTTCCTGTGAAAAACAACCACGGCGTTGCCATAGCGTATTTCTCAAATACCAGCATCAGGGGATCGCAGAATTACAGCAACAAATGTTACGAGGTACTATTTGCAAAGAGACATGCGGCAAAATAATCCATTAAATAATAATCCTCATTAAAAGCAAACCAAACTAAACACCATCGTTCTTAGAAGTGTGCTAAAAGAGGGGAGGGGCCGAAATGTTTTAAGAGAAAATTAATAATTTGCTCATTAATTTTATTGGATAATTACACATCATTGGTCTTTCCAGAGTAGCTCATTTTTGAAATTAAAAAATGCCTTTTAGATTTTCTCCGGTGCAATGTGCACATCAGGTGTGCAGAGAGCTTTTTAGCATGCACAAAAATGAATCACGATATTAGACAATGTGCTATTTTTCTAGAAGAAGGCAGCCTTTTCTAAAACGTCAATCTGCTGTAGAAAGATGCTCCTAATTTAGCAGAAATTAGAGGGAGCGTCTACTCAGCAAACACCTCTGCTAACAGCTTCATTAGTATGTATTTTCACATAATTCAATTAGCCAAAACACATACACATGCTAACAGTGCTGTTCCTTGCTCTGGGAGTGTCAGCAAGACTTTCAGCAGATCTGAAACAAAATTGCATAAATGGCGTGTAAAGCTCTGTGCATACAAAGATACCTTCAGGGTTCTAATAAATTCATGAAACTTTTTAAAGTATGATTTCCTAGCAGGCAATCACTTTTAATTAACAGGATCACCTACAGCAACACATGTCCTTCAAAAACTTACATTATTTTTTCTTTTTGAATTTCAAAGTTTCTGTAGTAAAAGTTGAATAGCTGAGTAGCTTAACCTCAAAAGGATTCCAGGCTTTTATGACAGTTATAAATCACTGTGGTGCCTTCTTTATAAGAAGAAAAGATTCTTAACACAACAGAGAAAGAAGGAAATCTCTTTTTAGTCATAGCTAGAAGCAAGCATTTTCTCCAAAGGTCAAAAAACTTTTCCTCAGTTAAAGAATAATTTTAAGGACATTGCAGCTACTTGTACAAGTAATCTCTTATAATTTACTTTATGAATTAAACATTCAATTTCCAGGATTGTGGTTCAACACGGATGGACTCGCCTCTTTCTGGAACTGGTTTTGTAGAGTTTTTCTTGTTTAGTTTTTAGTAAACACACAGGTCCTGGCTGAACGCAGGATCTACTTAATGAGCTCTTCTCCTTATGAAAAATGAGAATCTATAAACTCACCAAAGGATTTAGTTGAGTGGTTCTCACAATTTCTTTTTCAGGCCTTTGTTTGAAAGACAGGGACATGCTCGTAGCACATCGTAGCACATCGAGGGCTAATGATAAGGTTGCAGAAATCTGAAAAAGAGGCACTTCTGAAATGAGGGAAGCAGAAGAGGCACCAAGAGGAAACCTGTTCACCTTTCCTCCCCTTGTCCTTAAGGAACCTGGGCAGTTGTCTAAAGGTCAAGTGGAAAATGAGGATGATTTCTTCTGTCCTCTGCAAAGCTAATAAAGTACCTGCAGGGTGGGATTACACTGTCCAAGACATAGAGGTGACCGGTGGTGGAGCAGCCTTTGCGGACAGAGGCACCAGTCCATCCAAGCCCTGTTCTGGAAACACCCGTGACATCTCCTGCAGCCAGCCACTGTCATTTCTCCCCTGGGTGACTGTGACAGCCTCCCTGAGGGTCCTCCTGCTTGGGACTGCTCTTCTCAAACTCATTTTAACTGATGGTTTGGGGTGGGGATGGGGTGGGGTGTGGGGAAATTTAGGTTGGCCACAGACTATGTGAGGTGTTAGGGATATAGATTTTTTTAAAAATATAAATGCGATCTTTTGCTTCCGAGCTCAATTATCTCAAAAGATTCCCACCATCTTTAAGATAATATGGCACAAAAACCCTCTATGATTTTGCCCTCTGCTAATATTTCCAGCCTCAACTATTACTCTCTTTTACCTCTCAATCTGATTTCTAGCCATTATTGGACTATTGATAGACCCAGCTGTCCAACAAAATTCTTTTTTTTTTTTGAAGATTTTATTTATTTATTTCAGAGAGAGAGAGAGAGAGAGAGAGAGAGAGATCACAAGTGGGCAGAGAGGCAGGCAGAGAGAGAGGAGGAAGCAGGATCCCTGCTGAGCAGAGAGCCCTACTTGGGCCTGGATCCCAGGACCCTGAGATCATGACCTGAGTTGAAGGCAGGCTTTAACCCATTGAGCCACCCAGGCGCCCTGTCCAACAAAATTCTGTTCTCTTTTTCACCTTTTCCCTCCAAATGTGGCTTTTTAGTTCCAATCTTTGGAAGATCCCTTTCCTCTTTTCTTCAGTTTGAGTCAAACCTGCCCTAGTGAATGCCTACTTATTGGTCAGGTCCCCCTTAAAGATCATGCCTTTACATCCTTTTAGAAGCCTTCTCTGACTCCTCCAAACTATTGACCCCTCTAGGCAATCTTGATGCATTCTCTGCTCATTTCAGTGGCAGCCCTCATTTAGTCAGTGAATATTTATTGAGCACTTACTGTGTGTCAGGTGCTGCTCTGGGGATACTATGATGAAAAGGTTGCTCTGTGTTGTAAGGGAGCTTCCCTTTTAGCGGAGGAAAATAGACACAAAATAGCTATTCCAATAAATAAGTAGGTAAGTAAACAGGACAATCTGTGATTGCGGATAATCGTGGTGGGGAAGAGTCTTTTAAGTACGGGGTTGAGATTAGGTCTCTGTGAGGAGATCATGTCTGAGCTGAGGTATGAGTAATGAGAAGAAGCCAGCCCAAGAATAACTAATAAAAGATCATGCCATGTGCAAAAGAAGAAAAAATAAGCCCCCAGTTTCCAAAGTAGGAGCAAGCTTGGGGTATCCAAAGAAGAAAAAAGCCAAGGTAGCTGTTATGTACCGGGCATGTCTCACTTTCTGTGACGTGCCTTAATCTAGGGTCCGGTTAGCCACCCATTTGGCTCTCATACTAAGCACTGTATTACAACTAAGTCCTTCACCAGAAAAACAGCTGTTGTTTTGGCCTTCACAGGCCTTTTTTTTGGGTTCTAATTTCTCAACTTGTTCGGAACTAAGCAAGGTAGAAGACTGCCATTTATTGTGCCCCTCAAAGACATCAACATTGGTGAAATAAATGTACTTTTTTTCTATGTGGTTTGTTTCTTTATGATGTTTATTTTTTTCCTGTGATATTTGCAGTCAAATTTATTATTGTTTTCCTTTCATGGTTTCTAGGTTTAGGTTGTAACAAAGCTTTTCTCATTCTGAACTTTTAAAAAAGTTTCCAGTGTTCTGGTTTTTAACTTAATTTTTTAAGTACAGTTTTAGGTGCATAGCAAAATGCAGAGGGAGGAAGGTACAGAGATGGCCCATTGACTCCCTGCCCCCACACACATATGGCTTCCTGCCATGTAGATGTCACTCTCCAGAGTGGTACACCGTTACAATGGATGAACCTGCACTGATACATAGTCCATACAGTACCTTGGGGTTCACACTTCGCATTATTTGTTCTGTGGATTTGAACAAATGAATAACGACATGTATCCTCCATCTTTATAATAACATGCAAAATATTTCCACTGCTCAAAAAAATGCTGCTTTTTTCTAGTTTTAGAATTTCAAATTTTACATTTAGATCTTTTAGGTATCTGCAATTTATTTTTGGGGTAAAATGGTAGCGATCCAACTTAGTTCCTCCCCCCTCAGCTTTGTTAAGGTATAATTGACAAAACTGTAATATAGTTAAAGTTTGCAATGTGATGATTTGATATACATATATATTGTGAAGAGATTCACACAATCAAGTTAATAAACACATCTGTCACCTCACAATCTACTATCATAGAAACTTTTAATTATATAATAATGTATTAGCAAATATAATCACCATGCTACACACACATTGGACCCACAGAATTTATACATTATTCATCTTATGATTCTAAGTTTGTATCTTTTTACCAATATGTCCCCATTCCCCCCACTGCCATCCCCTGGTAACTAACCACCATTCATTACTGTTTTAATGAGTTAGACTTTTGTTTTGTTTTGTTTTTTGTTTTTTGTTTTTAAGATTCCATGTATTAAGTGACACCATGCAGTATCTGCCTTTTTCTATCTCACTTCTTTCAGAGTAAGGCCCTTCAGGCTCATCCCATATTCTTGCAAATGGCAGGATTTCATTCTTTTTAAAGATTAAATAATATTCCATTGCATAGGTATTTTCTTTATTCATTCATCTGTGGATAGATACTTAGGTTGTTTCCATATCTTGGCTAGCATGAGTAATGCTGTAATAAACCTGGGACTATAGATGTCTCAAGATAGTGATTTGATTTGCTTTGGGTTTATATACAGAAGTATCTATGGTAGCTCTGTTTTGAATTGGATTATGTGGTAGTTCTATTTTTAATTTCTGAGAAACCTCAAGTTTCTGGGTGTTTTCTGTACTAGCTATACAAGTTTACATTCCCACCCATAGTGCTCAACGGTTGCATTTTCTCCGCATCCTAACCACTGTTTATTACCCCTTGTCCTTTGGTGATAGACATGCTAATGGGCATGGGGTGACATTTCACTGCAGTTTGGGTTTGCATTGTCCTGATGACTGGCGATGTTGAGGACTTTTTAATGTACGTGTTGGCCATTTGCACATTTTCTCTGCAAAAAATGTCTCTTCAGTTCTTCTGTCCATTTTCTAATTGGGTTATTTGGGTTTTTTTGTTTGTTTGTTTACTTTTTTTTCCTACCAAGTTGTAGAAGTTCCTTGTGCATTTTACATATTAATCCTTCTTGGGTCTGTTGTTTGCACATATTTTCTCCCATATGTTGGCTTTTTTTCTCTATTGATGGTGTCCTTTGCTGTGCAGAAGTCTTTTAGTTTGATGTAGGCTCATGTTTATTTTTGTTTTTGTTTCAAATCCAGAAAATCATTGCCAAGACCAATTTCAAGGACTTAATTCCCTATGTTTTCTTCTAAAAGTTACGGGGTTTCAGGGCTTATGTTCAAGTTTTTAACCTGTTTTAATCCTTAATGTATGGTATAAGATAGTGGCCCAATTTTATTCTTTTGCATATGGATATCCAATTTTCCCAACATTATTTTTTGAAGAGACTGTCTTTTTCCCATTGTATATTCATAGCATCTTTGTTGGCAATTAATTGGCCATTTATGCATGCAGTTTTTTCTGAACTATCTGTTCTCGTCTACTGAGGTATGTGTCTCTTTTTATGGTAGAATCATACTGTTTTGATTCTTTTAGCTTCGTAATATAGTTTAACATCAGGAAGTGTGATGGTTCCAGCTTTGCTCTTCTTCCTTAATATTGCTTTAGCTATATGTGGTCTTTTGTAGTTCCAAACATATTTTTGGATTGTTTTTTGTATTTCTGTGAAAAATGTCATTGGAATTTTGATAAGGTTTGCACTGGACCTGTAGATCTCTTTGGGGAGTATGGGCACGTCAATAATATTAATGCTTCCAATTCATGAACATTTATTTGTTTCCATTTATTTGTCTTCTTTAATTGTTTTCATCAATAATATTCTTTAAATCAGTGTCTTACAGTTTTTGTTGTACAAATCATTCACTTCCTGATTATATTTAGTCCTAAGTATTTTATTAATTTTGATGCCATAGTAAATGAGATGATTTTCTTAATTTTGCTTCCTGATAGTTCATTGTTAGTATACAAACATACAACCGATTTTTATATATTTTGAAAACTGCAGCTTTACTGCATTTATTAGTTCTAACAGTTTGTTTAGTGGAGTCTTAAGGTTTCCTATATATAAAATGTCATCTGCAAACAGAGTCAGTTTTACTTCTTCTTTACTGATTTGGATGCCTTTTATTTATTATAGCATAATTGTCCTTGTCTAATTCTCTGTCTAGGACTTTAGTACTATGCTGAATAAAAGTGGTGGGAGTGGACATTTTTGTCTTATTACTTACCTTAGAGGAAAAACTTCCAGCTTTTCTTCATTGAGTATGAATCTAGCGGTGGGCTTTCAGATATGGCTTTTACTATGTTGAGGAGTATTTTATCTATAGCTAATTTTTTGAGTTTTTAGTGTGAAAAGATGTGATTTCTGTCAAGTGCTATTTCTCTATTGAGGGGACCATGTGATTTTTATCCATGCATTTTTTTTAATGTGGTGCATCATGTCAATTGATTTGCATATGTTGAACCATCCTTGCATCTCAAGAATAAATCCTACTTGATCATTATGGATTGATTCTTTTAATGTACTATTGAATTCATTTGCTAGTACTTTGTTGAAGATTTTTTAAAAAGATTGTATTTATTTATTTGACAGAGAGAAACACAGCTAGAGAGGGAACGTAAGCAGGGAGAGTGAGAGAGGGAGAAGCAGGCTCCCACCAAGCAGGGAGCCTGATGCGGGGCTCGATCCCAGAAATCCTGGGATCATGACCTGAGCCCAAGGCAGATGCTTAATGACTGAGCCACTCAGGCTCCCCATTTGTTGAAGATTTTCACATCTATGTTCATCAGGAATATTGGCCTGTAGTTTTCTTTTTGTTCAGTGTCCTTGTCTGGCTTTGATATCAGGGTAATGCTGGCCTCATAAAATGAGTTTGGAAGTGTTCCCTCTTCTTTAATTTTTTGGAAGAGTTTGAAAAGGATTGGTATTAATCCTTCTTTAGATGCTTGGTAGACTTCACCAGCAAAGCCATATGGTCCTAGTCTTTGTTGGAAGGTTTTTAATTAATGATTCAATCTCCTTACTCATAATTGGTCTATTCAGATTTTTTGTTTCTCATGATTCAGTCTTTGTAGGCTTTATGTTTCTAGGAATATATCAATTTCTGCTTGGTTATCCAATTCATTGGTACATAATTGCTCAGAGTAGTTTTTTTTTATGATTCTTAGTATTTCTGTGTTATTAGTTATAATGTCTCTTCTTTCACTTCTGATTTTGTCTTTTCTTTTTTTCTTAATCTAACTAAAGATTTGTCAATTTTATCTTCTAAACAAACTAGCTCTTGGTTTTGTTAATCTTTTCTTCTAGTCTCTTATTTATTACTGCTCTGAGCTTGTTATTTTCTTCTTTCTACCAACTTTGGGTTTAGTTTGTTCTTCTTCTTTAGTTCCTTGAAATATAAAGTTAGGTTGTTTGAGATTTCTTTTCCTTAATGTAGGTGTTTATTAGTATAAACTTTTCTCTTAGAACTGCTTTTGCTGTAGTAAGTTTTGATATATTGTATTTTCATTTTTCTCAAAATATTTTTGAATTTCCCTTTTGATTTCTCCTTTGACCCATTGGTTGTTCAGTAGCATGTTTTTTAATCTCCATATATTTATGAATTTTCTAGTTTTCCTCTTCTTATTAATTTCATACCACTGTGGTTGGAAAGGATGCCTTATGTGATTTCAATATTAAGTTTGTTAAGACTTTTTTTTATTACCTAACAGGTGATCTATCCTGGAGAATCTTTTACTTGCAGTTGAGAAGAATGTGTATTCTGCTGTTGGATAGAATGGTCTGTATTCGTATATTGGATCCATTTGATCTAACCAGTAATTTAAGCTTAATGTTTACTTACTGATTTTCTGTTTGGATGATCTACCCATTGTTGAAAGTAGAGTGTTGACTTTTCCATATTGTTATTATATTGCTGTCTATTTCTGTCTCAGATCTGTTAATATTTGCTTTATATATATTATGTGCATAAATCTTTACCATTATTGGGTGCAAAAATATTTATAATTGTTATATCTTCTTGATGAATTGATCTTATGTAATGACTTTTATCATTATATAATGAGCTTGTTTTGTATCTTGTTAATTTTTGGTTTAATGTCTGTTTTGTCTGATATAAGTAGAACTACCTCTGCTCTCATTTGATTCCCATTTGTACGGAATATTTTTTCCCACTTCTTCACTTTCAATCTATGTGAGCCCTGAAAGCTGAAAGAAGTCTCTTTCTTTGGGCAGTATGTAGATGGGTCATTTTTTATTTTTCCTAGTCCATTCAGCCATTCTGTATCTTTTCACTAGATAATTTTAATCCATTTACACTTGTAGTAGTTGTTGATAGGTATGGACTTAGCATAATGATTCAGTTCATTATTTTCTCACTATTTTATAGTTTCTTTGTTCCTTTTTTCTTCTCTTGCTCTCTTCCTTTGTGATTAGATAATTTTCTTTAATAGTATGTTTCAAGTCCTTTCTCTATCCTTTGCATACCTACTATAGGTTTTTGTTTTGTAGTTACCATGAGGCTTACATTAAACATTCTTATAGTTATTACACTATATTTTAAGTTAATAACAGTTTAACTTTGAATGCATACAAAATGTCTACATTTTTATACCCCCTCAACATTTTATATTTTTGATGTCACAATTTGCATCCTTTTATGCTGAGTATTCATTAACAAATTATTGTAGCTGTGTTTATTTTTGATACTTTTGTCTTTAACCTTTCTAGTAAAGTTTTAAGTGATTTACACAGTACCATTATAATTACAATATGATAGCATTCTGAATTTAACTATATATTTACGTTTATCAGTAATTTTTATACTTTCATATGTTGTCATGTTATTGATTGGCTTTTTTTTTAAAGATTAAAAAAATTATTTGAGAGAATGAGAGAAAGAGAGAGCATGCACAAGCAGGGGGGAGGGGCAGAAGGAATGAGAGAGGCAGATTTCCTGCTGACCAGGGAACCTAATATGGGGTTCAGTCCCAGGACCCTGAGATCATGACCTGAGCTGAAGGCAGACACTTAACTGAATGAGCCATCTTGTGCCCCTGATTAGCATCTATTAATTTCAGCTTGAGGAACTCCCTTTAACATCTCTTATAAGGCTGGTCTAGTGGTATTGAACTCCTTCAACTTTTGTTTGTTTGGAGGAACTCTTTAACTCTTGACTCTTTAATTATAATGTGTCTCAGTTACATCTCTTGGGGTTCAACTCATTTGGAAATCTCTGATCTTTTAGATCTTGATATCAGTTTCTTTTCTCTGGTTTAAGAAATTTTCAGACATTATTTCTTTCAATACACTTTCTGCCTCTTTCTCTCTCCTTTCTCTTTGTGGGACACCTATAATCTGTATATCAGGCCAGTTGATGGTGTTGCAGAAGTACATTAATCTATCCTCATTTTTAAAAATGGTTTTTCTTTTTGTTCTTCTTACTGAGTGATTTCTATTGCCCTGTCTTTGTGTTAGCTAATCCTTTCTTTCACTTGATTTAGTCTTCTGTTGAACCCCTCTATTGAAATTTTTAGTTCAGTTATTATATTCCTCAGTTCTGTGATTTCTGTTTTGTAATTCAAATATTTTCTATCTCTATGTTGAACTTCTCACCGTGTTCTTGCATTGCTCTCCTAACCTTGGTGAGCATCTGTATGATTGCTATTTTGAACTCCGTTGAGTAAATAATATATTTTGGTTCTTTAAGGTCAGTTTCTGGGAACTTGTCTTGTTATTTTGTTTGGGACAAATTCTCCTGTTTCTTCATAAAAGAAAATTCTCTGTGTTTGTTTCTGTAAATTAGAAAAAACAGACTTTTCTTTCAGTCTTAACAGACTGGTCTCAGTTAAGAGATGAACCTCATCAATCAGCCTCTCCTGACCTGGTTGACTCTCAGACCTTTGTGATTATCCAGCTCACCATCTTTGTTCTCAGTGGCTTAGTGGCTGCCAGTAGACTGGAGTATGACAAGACCCATCAATGTCTCAAAGGTCTGGGGATTGGCCATACAAAAGTTAGGCTCCCAGAGGACTATTAACTGTCTGCTCCTTCAGCTCCCTGATGCAAGCCAATTGGGAACCAGACCTTCAGGCAGTAGCTGCGAAAGTCAAAGCGGTAGTGTAGTTTGACCTCTATCATGGAGAAACCAGGATCTAGGTGTTTTTGCCTACCTACTCTGTATTGAGCCATAGGGAATACTTGCTGAGAGCTCTTATACATCCAGATAGAACTGCCTCTTTGTTTTGTATGGTCTAGGGGATTCATGATAATTGAACCCCATCAGCTCCCAGAGCTAGGTGGTTTGGGAATCAGTCTCTTGGGTGGCAGCCATAACAGTTGAGTGACAGACATGTGGACAAAATCCTTTCAGGGGGAAACTAGAGAGTTGGTTTTAGTATAAGAGTAAGTCAGGGGAAAGGGGGAGGGTGGCAGACAGTGTTCCCAACAGCTCTTTCAGTTTCCCAGGAGGATCCCAGTCAGCTCTCAGATGCAGGCTGATTAGAAACCAGACCCTGGGGTAGCAGCTGGGAAAATATTTAATCAAATCCCTTTTAGGAAGAAACTGCGAGATGGGACTTTTTGCCTGTATCCTCACGGTGCTTAGCCTGGGTGGGGTGGAGAATTAGTTGTGGAAAGTGCTTTTACACCCATTTAACAACTGCTTCTTTTTTAATATGATCCTTTGGGATTCATGGATGTCCCGCCCCATGGGTTATCAGAGCTAGGTGATTGAAGGCCCATCCCTCAGGTGGTAGCAAGAAAAGTTGGAGCACTTGACGTATGAAAACCTCCTTCCAGGGAGATGCTGGTGCCTTGTTTTTATTGTTGAAGCCAGCCAGAGGGAGAAGGTAGGGGAAGTACCCAGCAGCTCTTTCAGGCTCCTCAAAGGCAGGCTCATTAGGAGCTGGATCCTCAGGTAACAGATGGGAAAGGATGTAGTCAAACTCCTTCCAGGGAGAAACTGGGAGGTGGGTATTTATGTCTGCTTCCTCTGCATTGAACCTGGGGGCATAGACATGGGGAATCCTCACCCACCTGTTTTAAAACTGCTTCTTTGTTGGTATAGTCCTGTGAGTCCTCATGAATACAATTCCCATTGGCTTTCAGAGCTGGCCGATTTGGAGGCTTTGGGTATCGGCCTTAACAGCTGGGACTCTAGTTGTATGGTCCAAGCCCTTTTCTCCTTGCGGAGAAGATGGGAGTTGAATATTCTGTCCTGGTTGTAAGGCACTGTGACTGAAGTGGGGTTTATAGCAAGAGTGTTTCTTAGCCTTTCCTACCCATTTTGATGTGGGCATTTTTTTCAGTTGCTTGGTGTGAAAAAGTCACTCACCTAGTTTCTGGATTTCTCTGAGAGTGGATTGATTCATGTATATATGTCTGTTATGTGCATCTGAGGAAAGAAAACCAGGAGTCTCCAATCTGGCTATATGGTAATATCACTCACTCAACTTAATTCCTTTTAAAAATTTCTGTCCACTCATCTTAATAATGTTATCAAATAGTGTATCTTTTAACCACTGCATGGCTAACTTCATTGGAAATTACTTTCCACTCTGTTTTCGTGTGTATTCTAGTGCTACATTCTTCTCTAATTATGTATCTTTAATCTTGTGCCATTATTCAGTGTTTTTGTTACTGTTTTATATTTGGCAGCATTAGTCACTTTCAATTATTCTTTCTTTGCAGAATTTTCTTGGATATTCATGTATGTTTACTTCTGTTTGTTTGAAAATGGCTTTATTTTACCTTTATTAGTTTAGCTGATTATACATTTATAGCTTCACAGTTGTTTTCCTTCAGCATCGTGGAAGATAATGTTACACTGAGTTTTGGGTTCTATTGCTGCTTTTTTTTTTTTTTTTTTAAGAGAGAGATTGGGGAGAGGGGCAGAGGGAGAGAGAATCTGAAGCAGGCTCCAAACCCAGCGTGTGGATCCCAATGTGGGGCTCGATAACATGACCCTGAGATCATGACCTGAGCTGAAATCAGGAGTCAGAGGCTCAACAGTCTGAGCCACTCAGGTGCCCCCTAAATTTTATTTCCTTTTTTTAATTTGCTGCCTTTAAGCTTAAGTATTTATTTACCTACTTGCTATTTCCATTTGGATATCTCAGAATTAAGCCACTCATTTTCTAGACTTTGCCCATTTCAGAAAGTGGCTTCTTTTGATTCTATTTGCTAATATTTTGTTACTTTTGTATTTCTGTTGTTGAGGGTTGTTGGTCTGTAGATTTTTGTCTTGTTATATCTTTGTTGTATCAAGGTTTCCCAAAATGAGCTACAAAATGTTCTTTCCTCCTTTGTTCTCTTTAAGCATTTGCATAGAATTTACATGATATGTTTCTTAAATGTTGGATAAGATTTACCAGAAGAACATACTGGGCCTAGAATTTTCTCTGTGTGAAGGTTTTAATTATTAACTCAATTTATTTAATTGATAAAGAGCTATTTTAAATTCTGTTTCTTCTAGTACCAGTTTTGGTAGTTCTTAGCTTCAAAGAATTTATGTGTTTCATTTAAGTTGTGTAAATTATTGGCACAAAATAGTTTATAATAATCTCTTATTGTCTGTAATATCTATATTATTTGTATCTTGTTTTGTCAATAAGTCTAGTTAGAGTTTCATAAATTTACTGGCTTTATTGATTTACTTTATTGTTTGTTCTACTTTATTGATTTTCACACTATTCTTATTATTTCTTCTTTTTACTTATTTTGGGTGTGATTTGTTCTTTTTCTCCTCTTAACTTCCTATAGTGGATGGTTAGAGAATTCATTTTAGACTGCTCTTCATTTCCAATATATGCATATGTTACTATATGTTTCTGTCTATGCATTGCTCAAATCCTATACATTTATTATTTTCATTTATTTCAAAATATTTTCTAATTTTCCTTGTGATTTTTTTTTGCCCATTGGCATGTAGAGGTTTAATTTAATTTTAAATTAAATTAAATTTTCAAATATTTGATTTAATTTTCAAATATTTGAACATTTTCCAGATATGTCTTTGTTATTGATTTCTACCTTGATTCCATTGTGGCAAGGGAACACATTATGTGACATAAAATTATTGAGATGCATTTTATGACCCAGCACATGGTCTAACTGAGTCAATGTTCAACATATACTTGAATTTGTTGTCTGTTGTTACCAGTAAGCATTCTTTAAATGTCAATTAGATCTATTTAGTTGGTTTGTTGTTTAAGTAACTTATATGTTTATTGATTTTCTGTCACATATTCTGTCCATTCCTGGGACAGGAGTGTTAAAATCTTACCTTATAGATGTGGATTCGTCTCTTTCTCCTTTCAGTGTTGCCAGCTTTTGTTTTATGTAAGTTGAAGATCTGTTCGATGGGTGCATGTATATTTAAGATATCTATGCAGTCTTAGTTAATACATAAGATAGTTATCATTATAAAATGACACTATCTTGGGAATATTTTTAATATTTTGTGTGCATAAATATAGCCACCTTGCTTTTCTTCTGACTATGCTAGGTATGTATTTTTCACCCTTTGAATTTTTACCTATTTGTATCTTTATTTCTAAGGTATATATCTTATAAATAGTATATACTCAGGTCCTGGTTTTCTCTTTCTTTTTCATTTTTCCCCCTTTGCTTTCTCTTTTCTCTCTCTCCCTTTCTTTCTTCCTTCTTTCCTTCCTCTCTCCCTTCCTTCTTCCTCCCTTCCCTCCCTCTCTTTCACTCCCTCCCTTCTTCCCTTCCTTCCTTCCTTAAAACAGACTGCCACATGCAGCACCTCATTTAGATGTGTTTGGAGACTTGGAAGCTTGACTGCCTTATGTTTTCCTACAAATGGACGTTAAGGGCTTATTTGGAACTCCTAGCAGTGGAGCACAGCTATTTGTATACCCTTGAATGAAGAATAGTGCTCCTCTATCAGGGCAGGTTGGTCATCCTCTCTGATCAAGTTTGCAGCTTTGGGAGGGATGCTCATGGAGTGGTGAGAGAAGAAGAGGGCACCCACCTAACCAGCCAGATCAGCTGAATTCATCCTGAAGTCGATGGAGGTGACAGATGTCACAACCAGCTTGCCCTCATATCTGCGATTTTTAAAATTCAGACTGACAATCTCTGAATTTTATCTGGAATATGTAGTCATCTGCATTTAATGTAATCACTCATATAGTTGTGTTTTAATGTATCAACTTACCAACTGACCATGTTTCTCATTTGTCAATTTAGCTCTATTTCTTATTTCCTCTTTTCTTGCTTTCTTTTTAAGGAATTGACTGTTTTTGAGTAAGTGTTTTATTTTTATTTCCAGTATTTGCTCATTAGCTATAGCTTTTCATTTTATTTGTTTTTAGTGATTGTTTTAGGGGTTGCTTAATGTATTTTAACTTGTCACAGTCTACCTTCAAATAATATTTCCCCAATAGTATCTTTCCCATCATGCATAATGTAAAAAACCTTACAGCAATATACTTCCATTTCATCCTTTTAAAATTTGTACTATTTTGACCTATGTTTTATTTCTACATATGTTATAAATCCCACAATACAGTTTTATTTTTATTCTAAGTAATTATGTTCTAAAAAATTAAATTATGAAAAAATGTATTTTATATGAATCCACATACTTATCATCTTCAATGCTCTTTCTTCTTTCCTTCTGAAATAGTTCATGTTGAAAAGTAATTCACTTTAATTTCTGTTGGTTATTTTCACTGGATATAGAATTCTAGGTTGATAGATTTTTTTTCTTTCTGCACTTTAAAGATGTCATTACATCGTCTTCTAGCTTTCATTGTTTTTGTAATAAAGTAGGCAGCCATTTTTATCTTTGGTTCTTCATTTATGATGTATCCTTTTGTACTGAATTTTAAAAAGATCTTTTTCTTTTCCACTAGTTCTTACTTATTTGATTGTGTTATGCCTTGATACAATTTTCTTTTTTGTTTATTTTGCTTGAGGTTTGTCGAGATCTCAGATCAGTGGATTTATTACTTTCATCAAGTTTGTGTATATCTGATCATCGTTTCTTCAAATATTTTTTTCTGCCCTTCTTTGGCACTTCAGTAGCACAGATGTTAACTGCTTGATATAGTGTCATAGCCACTGAAAATCTGTTTATCATTTTTTGTCATTTTTTTCCCATTTCATTTTTCTATAGTTTATATTGCTCTGTCCTCAAGTTCACCGGCTTTATGCTTTGTAATCTGAATAGAATGATTGTGCAAATCATCAAGGGTTCTCTGGCTGAAGTAAATGAAAAACTTGAGCTTATAGACAAGCACCAAGAAAGAAATTATAATGGTGGGAAAGAGTAGAAACATACATAATGGGCAGAGTTACCAGATTACCTTTCAATACTGTGAATTGAGAGCATCATATCTCAATTAATAGGCAATGCCTGTATATTAAGGTGACATGTTGACAAAAATAATGATGTGGCTATTTTCTTGGTAGAAAAAAACATGCATTGTGAGTTGCTTCTTCCCAAAAAGTTTAAGGCAATGATGCCTTTTTGATGGTCACTGAAAATTTATAAATTGCATTAGGAAAAAATACTGTTATTTCTCTTTAGTTCTTTTTGTTGTCTGCTTTAGACTGGGTCAGTAGAAGAGTAATAACAGGAATAAGTAAACATCCATAATTGGAAAATTCTGACAATGGCAAAAATGCCTGTGTTCAAGTTTATTTTTGTTCTCTTTGTGAAGGATTCATCGAGCAGGTAGAAATACCCATTCTCTCAGCTAATTTCAAATGTTGTTTATTTATTCATTAAAGGCATTACTTAAATCACTTCTACTTGACAAATTTCTTCAGAGCAAACAACCAAGATGTAATTTGTTAAAAATAAAAATTTGTTTAAAAAAAATGAAAACTTTTCACTAGGTCATATTGGCCTGCCTCCCTTGTTAGACCACATACCAGCGATTTGCTATGCTTAAGGTCTAGCAAAAGTGATTTGAATCTAAATTATAACACAGTTTGTCTCTGAATGCTACCACCTCTCTGACAAAACTCCATTTTTCTGAAGGGGAGAGCTGGATTCTGAAAGCTTACCAAGGACTTTCAGAGTCTTGTTTTATTTGCTCTTTCTAGAAATTTCAGAAAAGTAGGAGTCTCAAGGTCTCCTCTCTCAACAGAGGAGAATTCTCTGTTCCCCATTTCTCCCCTGCCACAGTCATCTTACTGAATGTCATGACCATCCAGCAAGACTCACCTGCTGTGTTGCTAATGGGCAAGTTTTTCAGAACTTTGCAGCTGCGAATTTCAAAGAGCTCTAGGAAAGAGAGATTTATCTAACTTTTCAAACTACTTAACAACTAAGATACCAGGTTTGCCAATAGATACCTGAAGATCCAAAGGTGTTCTAGTTACCAGAAACATTTGGTCAAGATATTGGAAAGGGAAAAAGAAAAAGAGAGAGTAGAAAGAGAAGTCAATGAAAATATTAGCACATTAGTCTCTCTTTTAAACTCCTAAGAAGTAATTGAGGATCACTTTCTAAATGTAGCTGCTTGTGTTCAAGGTCACATGACTTATACGTCTGGCAACTGTACCTATGTTCTCAGATCACTTAGTTTAGTTCTATAAGAGCTGTCAAATTGTGTTAAAATTGAATGTAGAGCTCTCTATGGGCTAATACAATTTTAAACAGTATTGCATGTAGACAGTGAATTATATTACCTATAAGAAGGGTGACCAGTTGTTTAATGCTACATAACAAACCATTCCAAAAGGTAATAGCTTTAGACATTTATTTATTATTTCTAATGATTCTCCAGTTTAACCAGGTGGCTCTTCTGCTCTACAAGGTTTTGTCTGGGAATCACACATGTGGTTATATTCTTTAGGGCCTGGACTTCTTTACAGCATGGCTACGGACTTCCAAGCTTAAGCTAGGCCTGTCAGTGGCATTGCTTCCACTGGATTCCACTGGTTAAAGAAAAGCAAGAGGCCAGCTCAGGATCTAAGGGGAAGGGAAATAGATTCACTTCTCAACAGGTGAATATGAACAGACTATGGAGGGGAGACTTAGAGACTATCTAACATATATACATCTCAGGAACCATCCTGGTTTGTTTGGGATCATTCTGGTCTTTGACCATTGTACTGCAGTAATTAATAGCCATTCTCTTTTACTCTCAGAATCGTCTTGGTTTGGATGATATATTACATGGTCACATTATCCACAAGACACCTTTCAAAACTAAAAGGCTATAATACGAATTCCAAGTAGTAAGACCGTTCAACGATGGAGTGAATTGTGAGGGCTAGGTTTCACTCTTGGCATAATATCTAGCAAGGATTTTCTTCAAATAAGGGCAATGATGGTTAAGCAAGTCAGTCTTTGTCTTTTTCGGCCAACTGGTTAAAATATGGCGTTTGTGAAGAGAACTTTAAATTGGTGAGGGCCAGTCAGATAATATAATGATCATGACTTCTATATCTCTCTGAGGTATTTTCGGTTATTTATATTGAAAATCCTCTAGTAAAGAAGGTAGAAATAGCAGAACTTAGGTATAATGCACTTTATGATTGCCTGTTTTTTAGCTATGACTTGCTCTAATCACCTGCAACATAACTAAAGTTTAAAGCTTTTTAGGACATTCCCTGGGTGGAGCATATACAAAAACATGAGGTAGATCAAATATATTTTGGCATTCTAGGCTCCCACATCCACTCTTAGTGTCTTCTGGACCCTTTGGCTGCCTTTGTGTTCACAGTCATCTTCCGTCAGCAGGCATCCATCATGACCATCAGTCTAGAGAACACCCAGACAGGGCCCTTTTCTCAGGCTTTTGATTCTGCTTTATCCTCTCCCAATAAATGACAACATTTGTTCATCATGTCCATCATCCAAACTTCAGAATTGCTGAACAACTCAATACTAAGATGGATATGACCAGAATTACATCCTATCTCCTAGGAAAATTATTTACATATTGACAATAGGCTTCTGCTGATTAGACCCAATATTCTTTATTATCTTTTAATTCAATGCAAAATTTCTCAGTGTTGATCACCACCTTCTTAAAACTCTCTCCTCTCTATAATTCTGTCAATACCAGGACCTCCTCTTACCCATGAGTGTTCTTCATGTTTCCCTACCTTTCTCTTGTGTTTCTCTCTGGCACACCCACCCACTCATTGTCTGTATGTCTGCCTCCCATTCCCTGTAGGCACCCCTGTACATTCCAGTCCTGCTTGAAAGCCTTTAGTGGGAGGTTATATCCCACCTGTAGAAAGGGTTCATAATTTATCTTGATATGCTACTCCAGATAGATGCTGTTAAGCCATATATTTAATATCACCTCAGGTTTATATTGTAAAGAAGAGCAGTCTGTAGACAAGAAGTACCAGTCTGCAAGATGTCAGTAGCTGGTGCATGAAGAGAGGCATAGAAACTGAAAGAAGGATGCCGGTGACTGGCACTTCTTCAGGCTCTAGAGTTTGTCCTCTGTCACCCTGAGGGTCTCTCCTGCCTGCCATTACAATTGAGGAATTTGATGACAGCTATGTACATGTACATACAAAAACAATGAAACAAATGATCACCAACTATCTTGAATGAAGAATTTAAAATGAGATTATCAACTTAATGGGCGTGATAGATTATTATTTGTTCCTAATTATTTGGGGTTTCTTATAATAGGCAGGACATATTCTTTATCACCACAGACTTTGAGTTTAGCCAAATGAGTCACTTTGGCTTGTGGATCTGATCTACATGGGGTCGAGACTAAATCTTCAAATGTGCTTGCATTCTACTGCCTGTTTATCCTTCCACCTTTCACTGTGAGGAGTACTTGACCTCAGCCCCTCCTGGGTCCCAGAGAGAGAAGACATTTAGAACCAGGCAACTCCCAGTGGCAGAACTCAGCAGAATTGTATCTAACCCATGGCCCTCCAGCAACATAAGCAAGAAATTAATGTGTGTTTTGACAAGCAATCTGTGTACTTGTTGCAACAACAAAAGCAGATCAATACAGGAATTAGTACCAAGAGTGGGATTCTTCCTTAACAAAACCTTCATATATGTGGTATTGCTTCAGTAATTAAGGAAGAGATAATAAGAAGCTGGCAAAATTGGTAACCTGTGCTATATACTGGTGGAGCACTTTGTAAAACTGTCATAGGTAGAAAATGTACCTACTGAATTTGTGTGAAGGGGCTTTTGCTAGCATGGATTGGTTGTTATCAGTCGCATTTGATAGAAGACTATAAGAAAGAGAGCTGAGCTAAGAAAAAAAATGGCCCATTGCAATGAGAAATAAAAGGGAAAACGAGGATTCACAAATTCCGGGATTTGTTGATTTGATATATGTTAGTCTTTTTCATGTACTTCCAATAAAAAGTTCCCATTTTAATATATAACCTGAGGACAAGGGCTAAATGAGGAGTGTTACCATTAACACACAGCCTCGGAACAAGACCACATTTAGAGCATGGCTTACGTAATTTTCGTTCAGGTGTCTGTTTAGATTAATAATGTATCCTCAAGTAGTCTATTTCAGTTGGACAGAATAACTGAGAGCAAAGAGAAGGGCATGCTTTCACTGAAGCCTGATACACTTTAGGTACTTGTAATGAAGAGAGAAAGATACGTAGAGGGAGATACACAAGTTGAAAGGAACTGTGGTGTGGTTATTGGTACAGGAAGTCAACTGCAATCAAATAGATGAAAGGCATACAAACAAAACCCTTCAACATTTAAAATTACCTTCCTACCAAAGATGCTTTAACATGGGTTAATAAAGACTGTGACTGAGATTAAAAAAACAACCTAAGTTTATAAGGATAGGAAGTAGGCTTAGGAAACTGCTAGACAACCAAGAGAGTATATCTTTTGCTGCCTTACTCAAATATGGTCAAGGCCAATGATAGAAGAAGGCAGAACTCCTAGAAAGTTGAGGCAAGACATGTGAAGAATAATAAACTGGCATAGTACTCCCAGGGAATGAAAGTGAGGCATAATCAAGGCACCTCTCATTCCTTCCCTCTCTAAACAGAGGTATTTATTGGAGTTATCCTGTTCCTGTTTGACCACAGTATGAGCAATGTGGTGAGGAGAACAATGTTTTTTTAAGCTCATATGTTTCTGGATCAACAAGAACTGTAACTGAACTTGATGGAAATGATGAGATCCTCATCTTTAAGCCTGACGACTTGATTGAATGATGCTTTGGGTCTCAGGGAGAAAGCAAATATTCATGATCAAGAGGTTGGACTTGGTAGATAGTACTATCTGTCTACAGTTACTCTTTCTGTCACTTCCCTTGCCAAGCTTTCCTCTGGTTGGAATGTACTCTTCCACCCTATTGACTTCCCGCTTGGCATGAGATTTGCCTTGGTGGGGGGATGGGAGTAACACCCGAGCATGATATATACCACATCCCGACAAAAGCTTTAAATGTGATTGCAAGGATTGGCTCTGTCTGTACCAACCCTTGATGTTCTATTCTCACACTCTGCATAGCAGATGCTACTTGTCTTGTGACTGCAATGGGAAGACACGTGAAGCCAAACTCAGCCCAGGGGAAGCCGGAAAACCTTGGAGATGCCTAGCATGGACACAGCCCTATCTTAGACCTCTGTGAGCAAAAACTAAGTGTTTATTCTTGGAAAGTACTGAGGTTTTGGGGCTGTTTGTTGGTATGGCAAAAGCTGACCACTATGAAGAATTATAAAATGAGAGAAGGAATCATATATGAAATGAGAAAAGAAAATATCGTGCAAGAAACCAACATCTTGGGGCATCCTGGGTGGCTCAGTTGGTTAAGCGACTGCCTTCGCTCAGGTCATGATCCCAGAGACCCGGGATTGAGTCCCACATCGGGCTCCCTGCTCGTCGGGAAGCCTGCTTCTCCCTCTCTCATTCCCCCTGCTTGTGTTCCCTTTCTCTCTGTGTTTCTCTCTGTCAAATAAATAAAAATCTTTAAAAAAAAAAAAAAAGAAACCAACATCTTGTTGAACTCTAACACTTATTACATATAATTTTTGAACTACCAAAGGAAGCAAACAAGGAAATCAAAATAAATGAGGATTTCTTTGATTTCATATCTGAAACACAGATTTAATTAAAGAACTGGAGAAAACATCTTTGAATGTTAGGCACTGATTTAAAAGACTGTCAAGGGAACAGCCTATTATAATGGAACTAACATGGTTGGTTGAAAAAAGGCATATAAGCCAGTATTTCTGAATATCCAGATGTTTTCTTTGTGTCATGTTGCATGCATAGTTTCAATTTGTTACTAAGAGACATGACATTGACTGATAAGGATGACCTTCTCTGGAATACTTCAAAGATTATGTTATATTTTCTAAATCTGTCTGAAGATGAGCCATCTTGATAGAAAAAAATATAATTTGGTCTTAGATCTACTGTCAGACTCACAAAAGGAATGCTAACTAAATGCTGTTAAAGGGATTACAAGGCATGCAATTCACTAGAAGACTTAAACAGAACAATAGAAAGTCCTCAAATAAAAAACAAATTGTAGACTTTGGTGGAAAATGAAATTAATTTTGAATTTGTGCCATGCGTGGTTTGGTTACTTGGTATAGATTGTAAATTGCTATTACTGTCAGAAAAGATTACAAAACAATCAAATAGATCTAAGTTTGGGTATTTTATTTTTCAAATGGGTAAAGCTATCTTATTTTCTTATTTTTATTTTTTTATTTTTAAAAAGTTTTTATTTACTTATTTGACAGAGAAAACACAGCTAGAGAGGGAACACAAGCAGAGAGAGCAAGAGAGGGAGAAGCAGGCTTTCCGCTGAACAGGGAGCCCGATGTGGGGCTATCCCGGGTCTCCAGGATCATGACCTGAGCTGAAGGCAGACGCTTAGTGACTGAGCCACGCATGTGCCCCTAAAGCTATCTTTTTTTTTTTTTTAAGATTTTATTTATTTATTTTACAGAGAGAGACAGATCATAAGTAGGCAGAGAGGCAGGCAGAGAGAAGAGGAAGCGGGCTCCCTACTGAGCAAAGAGCCCAACGCGGGCCTCGATCCCAGGACCCTGAGATCATGACCTGAGCCGAAGGCAGAGGCTTTAACCCACTGAGCCACCCAGGCACCCTAAAGCTATCTTTTTTAGAGAGGAAATATCTTTTACTTATTGAAAGAAGCTACATGAGATAGATATGAAAAAAGTGACATTATAATAAAAAGAGAAGAAAATTGAAAAAAGAAAAAGAAAAACTTGCATGACTGGAAAAGAAGGAAAAGAAAGAAAATAGTTAAAATTTAAAAAGGATATTAAGTGATATATTGCAATAGTTTTGTTTTTTAAGTATATAAATGTTGAAACACTTGAAAGGACTTAAGAAATACTTGAACACTCTAGATACTGCTATAAGAAATGATGAAAACTTCAGTGTGAGTGATAACAATTTATATGATGAATTTAAAACACTTTATATCTTTTTCACAATAATTTTCATATATGACACTATCATAATGTTTATATATGATATGTAAAATTCATGGGGCATTTCTGAATCTATTATTTTAAGCATTTTTTATTGACAAATCCATTTACTACCACAAATTTTTTCCATATTGAAACTAATTTTAAAAAATTAAGGGGCATCTGGGTGGTTCAGTTGGTTAAGCGACTGATTCTTGATTTCAGCTAGGGTCATGACCTCAGTTGGGAGATGGAACCCTCACATAGGGCTCCGTGCTGGTTGTGGAGCCTGCTTAAGATTTTCTCTCTTCCTTTCCTTCTGCCTTCCCCAGCCCTAAAAAAAATATTTAAGAATGAGGATGGCTCAGGAAAAGTTGTCAAAAGTGGTATATTAAAAATAGAATATAGATTCTGTGACAATCTTGATTACAGCAACATAATTGGTGATTTTGCTGAAATGAAGGTAAGAAAAATAAATTTTATGGATGCATATAAGTAACATACGTAATGTGTGTATACTCACTACATACCTAAATATTTTTGTCCCATCAATTTAGACATACTTGGTAGTAATTTACTATCTGATATCTAACCTCGTTGCATGTGTGTATAAATTTAATATTTACACATATTTTTCCATTATCTCATTACAAAGAAATGTTTGTCAAGATAGGAGGCTGGAACATATTGCATTTAAAAAGTTTGTTAGCTTGATTTACAACTATAAAACAGCTAACTTATGGTATGTGGGCCTCCCCTTGTACTCTTGTCACAGTCCCCTGCAGATGATTGAGGTACCCTTGGTCAGAGGACCCTTTTAGGGACATTACTTTGCCTTTTACTAGCTGTGTCACCATGAGCAAATCACTAAATTCCTTGCAGCTCAACTCTGTCATACATAGGTATGTGATAATATCTCACTAGTTAGAGTCTTTTTGAAAATCAGCTTAGGTGATGATGCTGATGGTGATGATGATGATGATGATGATGATGATGATAGTGATGGTGATGATGGTGATGGTGATGATGGTGTTGGTAATGATGATGATGATAGTGATGGTGTTGGTGATGATGGTGATGGTGATGATATTGTTGGTGATGATGATGATGACAGTGATGGTGATGATGATGATGGTGATGGTGATGATGATGATGGTGATGATGGTGATGATGATGATGATGGTGATGGTGATTATGGTGATGACAGTGATGGTGATGATGATGATGGTGATGATGATGTTGGTAATGATGATGATGATAGTGATGGTGTTGGTGATGATGGTGATGGTGATGATATTGTTGGTGATGATGATGATGATGGTGATGGTGATGATGATGATGATGATGATGGTGATGGTGGTGATTATGGTGATGATGATGATGGTGATGGTGATGATGGTGATGATGATGTTGATAATGATGATGATGACAGTGATGGTGTTGGTGATGATGGTGATGGTGATGATATTGTTGGTGATGATGATGATGATGACAGTGATGGTGATGATGGTGATGGTGATGGTGATGATGGTGATGATGGTGTTGGTGATGATGATGATGATGACAGTGATGGTGATGATGATGATGATGACAACAGTAGCAACAGGAAATGACTTGTGCCTGTGGCATACTATTTAATAGCTCACTGAAGCAACCCTTATAAGTTGTACTGTTATCATCCCTATTTTATAGATGAGGAAACGGAGGCACAGAAATGTTAAGTAACCTGTCCAAGGCTTCTCAGCTAGGATATGGTAGTGATGTGATTTGAATCCAAGTAGTCTGACTTGTATTCTTTTTTTATTTGACACAGAGAGCAAGTGAGTGAGAGAGACAGAGATCAAGCACAAGCAGGGGGAATGGAGGGTAGGGGAGAAGCAGGCTCCCCATTGAGTAGGGACCCTAATGTGGGGCTCAATCCCAGGACCCTGAGATCATGACCCAAACCAAAGGCAGATACTTAAGTGACTGAGCCACTCCAGCATTCCTGACTTATATATTGTAAACCACAAAGTATGTATAAGATATTGTCATTGTTATCTAGAAGCTGGGAAAGCATTCACCTGGGTGATTGTAATGGCTGAAGGAGCATTTGCAGTATTAGCTTGATGGTAGAATTCATGCCTTCTGACTCCTTACAGTAGGAGTTAGGGGTTTGGAAATTTATAGTGCCTGAACTTTCTTGTCGGAGTTTCATGGGGTAAATCGAAAACTAAGCTTGAAAACCTTTGTTGTTACTGCTTTGTAAAAACTATTAAGAAGTCTGACTAGAGATGATATAATCTTTGTGTTTGGACAAATATCAGGGGCCATGTAGTTCAGCGCAGAAACGCCTTTTAATATGTTCCTGATACTTCAAGATATCTCAAGGTCTACTGAATTGATGTGGTTTGTAGAAGAAATAGGAAAATGATAGGAGATGAACCAGATAACTATCAATTACAAATCAGAGAAATAGCTCAAAAATTGTGAGGGATAGAAATCTGCAGTCCTTTCAAAAAGCCTGAATTCACAAAATATAGCATACAGTTTTAAATAATATACAGTGATAGATAATGCAAATATGCAGCCCCACTTGACCCCACAATGATTTCGGAAATAGACAAGTAATTTATTTTAAAAGTCAGTTCTGACAACTCTATATCACATTGTATTGTTGCAGTAGTAAGGCTAAATATAAACTCATCTTAGTCTGAAAGTTCTATAATTATTCACCTATTGAAAGAAGAGAACCAAACTGAATAGATCTTTGGTTTCTGAGGGTCATTTGGGCTCTCTCACTAGATATGTGATATGCTATTCAGTTATCAGTGAGTCTTGGTACACTGGAAAAAATACTAACATGGCATGGGTCTTTGGGGTTCCTTATGAATAATGAATTTTTTAATCTTAAATTCAGGAAGGTTAGGGTCCTCTGTAACCATAGCTACATAATGACCCTTGAATGAGTAAGTAAGAAGACTGGAACAGGTTTTGAGATAAATTCACCTAAATTTAGGCATTCAAATAAATCTCCCCCCCCCAAGTAATTGTCTTAGACTACCATATCTTTATTCCTTAACTTTATTGAAATGATGTTTCCTTGAGGACAAGTATTCTGGGATTCATTTGGCATTCGAAACCAGGTTTTTTGTTTGTTTGTTTGTTTGTTTTTGTCTTTTTTTGCTGGTGTTTGAGGAGCTCAGGAAAATTAGTTACCATTTTAGCTACTTTCCTCCTTGGATCACAATTGCTTTGAGCAATGTCACCATCATTGCAATTAATGTCCAGCGTCCCAACATGCCTACAGGAGCCATTGAGCTATGTCAGGGCTGGTGTACTCATTAAAACAAATCAAGAACATTCCTTCACAACAATGTCCATAGACTGGGCTCTGATGGGAGCCTAATGGGTATGAAATGAAAAAAGGGTTTGTTTTTGGGAGATTCTGCTTAAAACAACCAGATGTGTATATTTTTCTATGCCAGGGGATTTCTCAGAGCATTTAGTATGTTAATATGCACTGTGATCTTTGCAAAGAATTATTCAAAATATCTAGCTGATGAACATCCTCTGGAACACACTTTTGAGGAATGGTGCTCTTTAGTAATACTTCATGTTTCATAGTCTATACCTTCCCACCAAATCCAGTTATTTGCAAAAATAGGGGGCATAAATATTAAGGCAGCACTTGGATGAGAAAGGGTAGGAGTAGAAATCACCAGCCCTGCTGCCTATCCGTCATCTTGTAAAATGCAAGGGCATGAATGGCTCCCCTGCCCTCGCCGCTTTCTTTTTTCCCTCCAAGAACAAGAAGCAGGGCAGCTGGAACAAACAAAACTGCTTGTGCACTGATGCAGCACGGTGGTTCTGAGCTGCTCTGAGGCTCGTACCTGAATTAAAGGCGAGGCCACATACGAGGAAATAAAACGATCTGCTCAGAGATCAAATGCAACATTTGTATAGAACCTTATTCAAAATGGATACAAATGCATCAATTCTTCAGAATTATAGGTGAATCAAAGGAAAATTACATCCAAGGAGATAAAGCAGCAGCTAGCAGTTGAACCACGTACGGTGCAGAGATGCAACTTTGAAGCTTCTGGCCTAGCGTGCCAAAGGGCCAGATGTGGCAGGTGGAATTATAGCAGCTTGAGCTCAGCATCTGGAGTGTATAAATCTGTCCTGCAGAATATTAAGAGGTGCACAAGAAGGTGATGAGAATGACCAGTTGAAAATATCTTTTTGAAAGAAAAATCACTTTGAAGAACATAGTGCATTTTAAAAAATGAAAATTATATCTAGGCTCAAATTGCTCTATTTAGCAGTGGTGGTGTGAAAGGATCATATACGAGGATTCTTCAAGCTCCCAAATAGCAGAGCCCCCAAGATATTTTCTTTTCTGGCAGAGAGGGAAAGAGAAAGAAGGAGAGAGGGAGAGACAGGAGAGGCGCAGAGAGAGAGAGAGAGAGAGAGAGAGAGAGAGAGAGAGAGAGAGAACAAGGTAACATGTCATTGCGCAGGTAGGAAGAAAAGAGGATGCTGGGTGACTGAGCCAGTTATTTCTGATTGGGACCCTGATTCAGTCACTCCACAGGTGTGGATATATTCCCCAAGGCTTCCTTCTACAGATCAGAGAACTGTGATTATTTTTATTACCAAAAAGACAGGCAATATATAAAACAGGTGTCGCAGATATGAACGATGTTGTAAAGACGATATGCAGCATCACTAATAAGCATTTATGTAGATCATAGAATCTTCTTGGAGATTACCTAGTCAACCCACTCATGCTGTAGAGGCTGCAACTGGAGAAAGGCAAAAAAAGTGACTTGTGTGAGGCTGGGTTGGTGGCAGAGGAGGGGTGGGTGTCAGGATCCCAAGCCCCAGTCCTGCATTCTCTCTCTCTTCGTCATGTTTCCTGCCTTGCATGATGGTCTCAGAGGCTTTCTGGGCATGCCACTTTTCAACACCACACAATCAGAAGGGATGTGAATATAGGCACTGTGTATCTCCAGGTCTGAGAAGTATTCCTTTACAGTGAGTAGCGACTGTCTATGTGGTCCCTTTTGCCAAGAAAGATGAGCAACAGGATTAAAACAAAATGTTGGGGGAGGTTTTGGCTAATTATGAGGTAATGCTCTCTTAGAGGCGTTCTTCTGGGAGGTGACACTCATCCTCTGGGCATCAGCAATCATGAGGTAGATTCCAAGCATGAACAAGGGTCATCAACTAACTTGATAACTTACCCTAAGTCATCATCTTCCTTGAATTTAGTGGATTCCAGGATCATGACCTGAGCCCAAGGCAGACGCTTAGCGACTGAGCCACCCAGGCGCCCCCAGGATCATCTCTTGATCCTCAACACTGACCCGTGAGTCAGGCCAAGTGTTATCATGCCCATCTACAGATAAGGAAACAGAGATTCTGAGCAGTTCAGTGCGTTGCCCAGCAGTGGGAGGCCGACTCAGTTCACCTGTCTCCCGAATTTGTGTGTTGCCCACCCTACGAGCTTCTCCTGGGACCACTTGTGTGATGAAAGATTTCTGGGGAGCCGTGGGGTGGTGTTGTGCCCCAGGGGAGCCCACTGTGGACAGGGCTGGGATAGGAAGCTGCACCCTGCTTCTGGAGGTGCATCTCAGGGTAGAGCAGCGATGAGGATGGGGTGGCAAATTGGTGAGGGCTCTTGAAGACAGCTGAGATTGAGACTAGGTGTGACAGGCAGTCAAGACTGCTGTAGAGGTCTTGACAGAGTGATGGACGCAGTGGCCCCTGAGGAGAATGCTTCTCTCAGGTAACAGCCCTCACAGCAGCCATGATAGCATCAGCTCCCTTCCCGGGCCTCATCTCTGGGCTTTCCAAATGCTGCCTGTCGCCGTGAGAAAGATAAAAAGCCTTCTTGGTTGGAATCTGGCCAGCTCATCTCAGAGCTCCAGTTCAAGAAGTGGGCCAGATGTGTCCTAGTAAGGAAACATTGCATGTTTGGACAAAGGCTTGTTCAGGTATAAAATATAGCTCTGGCGCAGGTGGCAATTCCTTCCACATGTGTAGGAAGAGAGGCTCACAAGCTGGTTAACGTTGGTGGTGCTTTTTCTTCGTCTGGGAACAATGTGCTCTCCTTGATCTGTGTATCCTGGGAAGCTTGGTGTGAGCCCAGTCCTCCAAGCATCTGGGGATTAGCGTATTTTTATTTGGGATCAGCATTCATTTCTTAACTCCTAGTTAAATCTTATTAACTAGAAGGTGCATTTGGGCTTCCTTGATGTTACCTTATGCAGCATCTAGCGCTAAGGACAAAGCACTGAGTTTGGGACCAGATAACCCCAATTCTGTCTATGTGACCTCTTAAGATTCCCTACCTGTAAGACCATCTAATCAAAATGTTTGTTTTTTTTTTTAATCAAAATGTTTATAAGACAGTTCAATCAATTCATGTTTTTGGCTAAAGGTGTGCGTAAGAATCGATGTGGGAGTTTTTTTCAAAATGTTACAAGCTCATCCTTTTCCTGTTTATGCCCAGGTATCCTAGTGGAGGATGTTTGGAGGGAGACTGGGCATCCTCTGTATTGTAAAGATATGCACAGCTCCAGCTAAGAACCATCGCAGAAATATTGCTGCCCTTGCTTTATGTTGAACATGGAGCCTGAGGACCTAGGACCTTAATTGTCTGCATACAAACAATTACTGTGTGTTATCATATGGCTGAGCAATTCATTCAGGTAGATTCTCTACTTGAAAATGATTTAATATTTAGTTTCCTAAAACCATTAAAATTTTTAAAAATATTTCATTTCTGTCTCATTTTGTTCCAAAAAGGATTTGAGATGGTTTTGTAAAACAACTTTTCTACGTAAGATGGACTTTCATTCAGATTGACCTTCATACCTAATTAGTTTGAATTATATAAGTTTTTCCATTTTTGAGTATTAATGTTTCTCCCAGAGTTCATTTCTCTGAATGTGCTCCCCATCTTCTTGTAATTTCTCTCCAAGGACAGATATGGCAGAAATGGTGAATTGTAATGTGTCTGGGGATCGCCCTAACAGAAAAACAGAAACCTCCAGATTTCAGAGGCCATGTCAGATTCTATCAAAAGGATTTGGCTAAGCAGTCAGAAAGTAAGGCAGTGAAAGGCCACAAACGGGAATACAAATGAGCTCATTACCATGTCAATTTCCCATCATCGATGACTGTTCCATTTTCACAGGTGCCCTAGACTCACCAAATGTTCATGTTTTCCTCCTCAGCAGTAGAATACCTTGCCAGGTAAAGCCATTATTCCACAATCTCATTTACCTTCCTTTCCTGAAATATCACTTTAGAAGGGAAGAAGAGAAGGATTTACCATTCATTGAGCACCTGGTATCCTAGGAGTTATTTTAGTTTTAAACATTATAAGGAAGTTAAGGAGCTGTTTGAGAAGAAGTGATACAATGAAATGGACCAAATTAAGGTTGCAAAAAAACACTCAGGATTCCGTGGACCGTGGTTTTGATAATTCCCACTCCCTCTTGACTACTACGCCCATGCATTCCCTCATCTGGACAGGACATGCTCCGGTCCCGGACATATCTATGTATTTGGTTCTGTGGTCATTGGTTACTTTCTCAAATAGAGCCTGTAAAGTAATTACAAAGTGTGCAGAGTCCTTCAACTTATAAGAGCTGGAAGTGAGGTGTGCTTCTTACTGAATTTCGAATTCTCCAGCTCTTGCCATTGCTAATTCCCTGGGAGCAAGCACCTCCTAATTCCTGGCTTACGCGGGCTGAGGGCTGTTTGGGCTGTATGAGCACCAGCAGCAGAGATCTAGCAACTCCTCTAGTCCCATATTGATTGGTTCATTTGAGGCATTTCATAAATATGGAGTAATAAGCACAAAAAGACCTATTATTATCATTTGAGATTTTTGCACATTTACTATTTCTGCAATTAGTCTGGGGAGAACAGTTCAATTTTGAGCATCAGTTTTAAAAAGAATTGCTATGCTTTCCCTATTTTCATTTGTTTGTTTCCCTATTGCATTGTTTGTATATCAGCTAAAATTCTGTAACAGTCCATGAATCCTCAGTTGTCACCTGATCCTTTATCTTTTTTCATTTGAATTATAAAATAGATATTTGTGAATAGCTCACAAGATGTATCCTGTCTGTCTTTGCAGAGCCTAACTGATTTATTTTTAATTGATTTAAGTTGATTTAAAATTTTTTTCCAGATGGCTTGTTGAATAAAGGATTGTTGAAAGGAGCATTTCTTTATCAGGGTTAAACTGATTTGCTTATAGTCTCTATGTCCTTCTTAGTTTTGCTTTCTATCATTGTATAATTACACAGAAAATCTCATGAGCCTTCTATGTAGTACCTCTCTCATCAACACTGTTTGAGAATCAGGAATTAGTGTCCACCCATGTCTCCATTATCCATCCACTCTCTCTGGGCTCCCATTCCGTAGGTGGAAGAAACAGACCAACATTCACCTCCTTCCAATCCAAGTTATTCTTAACAGGAGTGTCTTCTGTTAAGATTTTGAAAGTGACAAATGCAGAGTCACCGCTGATTACTTGCTCCAATTAATTACATTTACAAGGAAGAGGGGCGCCTGGGTGGCGCAGTCGTTAAGCGTCTGCCTTTGGCTCAGGTCGATCCCAGAGTCCCAGGATCCAGCCACACATCAGGCTTCCTGCTGCAGGAAGCCTGCTTCTCCCTCTCTCACTCCCCCTGCTTGTGTTTCCTCTCTGGCTGTGTTTCTCTCTGTTAAATAAATAAAATCTTAAAAAAAAAAAAAGTTTAAAAAAAATTACATTTACAAGGAAGAAATTTAGCTTAACTTTTTGGACAATTTGTATTCATCTTTTCTCAACCTAGATCTGTGTTTTTGAACTTTAAGCTATAGCACATTCATTAATGGGTTGAAATCGATTAAGTGGATCATGGTTGGCTTTTAAAAAAGCAACAGAATAAAATGAAATAGACTACAAAATGTAAAATTTTCTTGTGAAACTTTGTTTCAGGTGTGTGTGTGTGTGTGTGTGTGTGTGTGTGTGTGTACTGGGAGGAGGTGTGGTCTTATGGATCACGGTGAAAAAATATTTGCAAAGCACTGATTTGAATGACTTGTTTAAAAATTGTATTCCTCAAATTTTAGTGTTCCCGAAAAGGCGTTTGAGATTGTTTAGAAGAGGAGAAGGCACACATCACTAATCCAGCCATTAAAAAAAATACATTTTTTTTGTTGTTTTATGTGTTGTAGGTACTACCTAAGAATTCATTTGGAGAAACTATTCTGGTTTCAACTAAAAATAAAGTTTGGAAGCCACTGGTTTATATTGACAGTATGTTGATCATCCCTCTATTTAGAATTGCACCTCTCCTCCTACAAAATAATTGTTTAATGCCCCCCAGCCTTGTTCCAGGCTAAACATTCTCACCTGTTTCACTGTGGATTATATTTTTGCAATCTTTCCATGATACCTATTACACCTGTGTGACTCCTTTCTTACTTCTCCCTACTTTCTCAAATTTCAAGAAGATCTGGGGCCCAAATGTCATTGTGATGTGGGCTAGTCTGGGTCGTCACAACCCCACAGAAGTTTCTACCAACTACAGCACAGAGCAGCCTTTCATTCTGCCACATCTTCCAACTCTGGGTAAAGAGATCTTTACTCAAAGGGCAGCCATGTAAAGATGAACCACGCCCACCTAACTTTCTCTGTCTCTCTCTCCTCCCCAGCTTGTGACGTAAAGGGCCTGTGGCCTTTCTGGTTGTTTGGATACTAACCAAGGATGAAGAATGTTGAATTGAATCACAAGTCAACTGAATAACACAATTTTCAGCTCGAAAGGGATTTAAACATCATCTACTCAAACTCAGTCATTTCTGTGTGTTAGGAAACCGAGGCCCAGCGCACGAACCCAAAGCCACACAGCTTATATTCATATTCTCTTCTGCTCAAAGGCGTCATTTGAACATACCATGATTTTATTTTTACTAATCAGCATTTATTTAACATAAAAGATTTATACCCTAAGCAGTGTCATTAGAACTTTTTAACTGCACTGCAGTATAAGTAAACACATATATGATCAAGCACAGAAATAATAAAACAGAAATGTCACAAAACAGTGCATACCCTTCCAACAAGTGGTGAGCTTTTCTGTTTTCTATTCTATTCATGTCTTAGGCACATGGTAGGTACTGTAGCACAGAAATCCAAAAGACTTACTTTAAATAAAATAGAAATTTATTACTTTCCTATGAGATAATCCCGTGATAAGTAATTCATATCTGACTGGCTGGTTTTGCCTGATAAGCCATTTGGGGACACTGTTCCTTCTATTTTGTTGGGCTCCTAATTTCTGGGTGGTTGTTCTTATCAAGTTGGTTGGACTGGATTCACCTACAGATCTACATTCCAGCCCCCAGAGAAGAAAAAGTGAAAGTCTGGACCAATAGTTTTGTCTTTAGGGTGCACCTGGACGGTGCTTACATTTTGCTTCTTCCCACATCTTATTGGCCCAAATTTAACTATGTGACATACCAGCAAATTTATCCTAGTTTGCCTAGCTAAAACTCAGGATATATTTCTAGAAGAATAAAGAGTGAATGAGTACTTGTAAAAAAGTGGGATCATGGGGCACCTGGGTAGCTCAGTGGTTAAGCCTCTACCTTCAGCTCAGGTCATGATCCTGGAGTCCCAGGATCGAGCCCCGCATCGGGCTGCCTGCTCGGCGGGAAGCCTGCTTCTCCCTCTTTCCCTCCCACTGCTTGTGCCCCCTCTCTGGCTGTGTTTCTCTCTGTCAAATAAATAAAATCTTTATTTAAAAAAAAAAGTGGGATCTGCTACTGCTCCATTTCTTTCCCTTCTCAATGCTTACTGCTTACAAAATCCATTTCATAATCCACTAATTGACCACAACATGTGGTTTAAAAATCATTGTCCTCCGGTATGGTAGGCTACATATTATGAATAATTTTACCCAGCAAGCCTATCAGGAGAAGTGTTAAAATTATATATCTGTTCAAAATAGTATTCCTATTTTAGCTAGTTTTAATTGTTACCCAAGCTATATAGGCAGAGCGTGTGGCAAGGCCCAAATGGTTCCGCAAGTGCCCACACTCATTCCCATCACTTTCAATTTCTTCCGGGATGGATTTTCAACTCTCGAAATGGACTCTTTTGAGACTCACCTGCATATACTCGTAGGATGTGTTTCTGTTTCTACTTCTTGGTGTTACCGTTTTAGACATTATTTATGGATATCCTACTGTAGGCATGAGGATTTACTCCTCTACCCATCACTGCTCACCCTGCACGTAACTTCCGATCCTTTCAAACTTCCAGTGCAGACATATCGTAATCTTGGTTAGATCAGTATTCTGTGTTTACGTTATGACGACTCTGCAAATTAATTCGCAGGTGCTTCATGTATTTTCCTAAGATTATTTCATTTCTGGTACAGTCTTTTGTATAATCTCATTATTGCCTTTTCTAAAAGTTCACTTAGTGCTCTATGTCCTTATCACTAGATCATCTGCCCAATTTTCCTCCCAGTTTTGTAAATCTCCACTCAGCACATTCAGTCACATTAGGCGTTGTGCTGACGTCATCCTCTTGACAGAGACTCTTCCAGTCTCTTGCTCTGTTCCCACTGGGACCAAATGGCTGCAGAGGTGTGATCCTGGATTCTCCCTCCACTGTCCTCTTAGGGATACCCTCCAACTCTCTTATGTGCTGGATACACCATTTTTTGGATCCAGTCTTCCTTTAAAAAAATTTTTTTTTTATTTTTTACCCTTCACTCTAGTGGAGCATACCCCCCAGCAATAACTTGCATGAAGGTGTAGGTAAAATAAATGTGCTGATATCTTGCATGTTTGAAAATGTCTTCATTCGACCTTGACACTTGGTTCATCGTTTAGATGTAAAATTCCAGGTTAGGGATACTTTTCCTCTGAAACATTGAAGATACTGCTCCATTGTCTTCTAGCTTTTGGAGTTGTTATGGAGAAGTCTGATATTACTCTGACGCTTGATTCTTTGTAGAAAACCTTTATTTTCTAGAAGTTTGTAGGCATTCTATCTTCAGCATGCTGAAATTTGACAGTGATAATCCTTGATGGGGATCTATTTTTCTTCATTGTTGGGAGCACTCGGTCATGCTTATAAATGTGGAAAACAGCAATAATTCTATTCATCATCTTCTCCCATCACTTTTTTCTGTTTGCCCCGCCCCCCCGCCTTTTTTTTTTGGACTCTGGTTATTGTGATATTTGACATTCATGACTTGTCTTTTAGTTTTATAATTTTTTTTTTTGCTATTTTCCATCTTTTTATCTTTGTGATCTTCCTAATTTGTTATCTTAGTTTTATCCTTCAACACTTCTGATAATTTTTTTTCTGACATCTGTTTTTTAAAAAAAATTCTAAGGTTTTCTTTCTCTCTCTCTTTGTTCTTTGGATGTTCCTTTAAGTTTTTTTTAAATCCTTTTAAAGATTTTATTTATTTATTGGAGAGAGAGAGTGCAGGTGTATGCATGAGCAGAGGGACGGGCAGAGGAAGATAAGCTCCCCACTGAGCAGGGAGCCCCATGAGATGTGGGGCTCCATCCCAGGACCCTGAAATCGTGATGGGAGCCAAAGTCAGACGCTTAACTGACTGAACCACCCAGGGCCCCCTGAAAGTTCCTTTTTTGGAGCGTCCTATTCAGATTTCCGTTATCTCTGTGAAGACATCAATGCTTCTGGGGAGAGTCTGTTTGTTGTTTTTTCTAGTATGATCTCTGTTCCCTTTAAGGTCCTTTTATCCTGGTTGTTTGTTCTCTGTTTCCTAGTTTAGATTATTTTCTCCGATGTCTGGTGACACTTGGCTGTCTGTTCACATTCTAGAATGGGGCTATAAAATCCCAGTTGGAAACTGTACCTGGAGGGATAACCTGTAGGGTGAGCTAGTTGGCAATCTTCCTTGGGGAAATCCATAGGTCAGTATCTTTAGATCCTTCCCCTTAGGCTCTTCAGAAGCCCTTGTCTAGAGTCTGTCAATTACATGCCTTCAGCATTCCCAGGACCAAGTGGGGGAAGAAAGAGGGGTGAGGAGGCAGGGCTGGAGGCTCTCCACATGCACTGCATGAACCTCCTGTTCCTTCGATTTTCCTGAAAGTGCCCCAACCTCAAACGTGCTTGCTGTCCTCAGTCCAGGAGGTTCTCTAGGAGATAAGCCTCCTGTCTCCTGATGGTCTGTGTGGGCAGGGGCAGATGCTGCGCTTAGCAGAGCATAATGGAGACTTGTGCTTCTGAAAGAGACTTTCAATCAATCTTCCTCTCTTAGCCCCACCTTTAGTGCTACTGCCAGAGCTCCGTGGTTCCACCAAAGGTCAATCTGTATGGGTCTGAGTTTAAATCTGGTACTTCTGCGGACTCCTTGCTCCAGGGCAAGGATGCAGTTTTCATGATTCTGCTGTCGGTTATCACATGAACATCTGCTTTCCAGATTCCAAAATGGTAGTTTGTCTTTTCCCCCATTTTATTTCTCCTTGTGGATTTATTTCCTTAAAAATAAGCAAAGAACAACCTTCCCCCGCCCTTCCTGCCCCCCAAAAACCTTATTTCTGTTGCATCAGTGGAGATTCTGAAAGAAGCAGAGGTTCAATGCCTGTGTTCAACTGTTGTGTGTAACTCCTATGCTTAGGCCTCTTGATTTATTATTTATTTTTTTAAAGGGTTGTATTTATTTACTTGACAGAGGGAGATTGAGCATGAGTAGGGGAGAGGGGCAGAGGGAAAGGGAGAAGAAGGCTCCCCACTGAGCAGGAAGCCCAATATGGGACTCGATGCTAGGATCTTGGGATTGTGACCTGAGCAGAAGGCAGACACTTAAATGACTGAGCTACCCAGGTGTCTGAGGCATCTCAATTTATTTTAAACAAATAGCTTTAACCCCTTCTTAACTTTGCCTCACAATCCTTATTAAGAAGTAGTAAAACAACAGATAAAGAGTATACCTGTCTTGGGATACCTGGGCGGCTTAGTGAGTTAAGCATCTGTCTTCAGCTCAGGTCATGATTCTAGGGTCTTGGCATAGAGTCCTGCATCGGGCTCCCTGCTCATCGGGGAGCCTGCTTCTCCCTCTGCCTGCTGCTCCCACTGCTTGCGCTCTTTCTCTCTGACAAATAAATAAAACCTTAAAAAAAAGAGTATGCTTATTTTGACAAACACTGAGGAATGTACAGAATTGTTGAATCATTATATTGTACACCTGAAACTAATAAAAAAAGTACATGTCATTTCTGTATTATTGTATTATCTTTCTTTCTCTCATAGAAACACATTTGAATTTTAACAGTCAATTTGTGGATAGTAGAGGGGGAAGAAGAAAACGGATGGGAGCTAATTAACCCTCAGACTCAATTTTTGTCTCTTGACTTATTGGATGTGACTGTATCTAATATTTTAGAAGATTAACAAGTAAAAAGATGTGAGCACTGAAATTTGTATAGCTTGCACATATTTTTTTTTCTTTTAACTGGCATTATGAAACATTTGTGGGGAAAAATTTGAAATCTTTGCTTTTTAAAGTAGCTGACCTTGGTTATTGGCCCTGAATCTAAGTCAATAGAAGTTGCCGTGTTGTTCCTGGGGCTCTGACAAGAAACATGCTTGTGACTGTTTGGTTTTTCTCTTTCATCAGAAGAAGAGATAAGGAACTTCAGACTGTGATAATAAAAACAAAACTGTGAGATCAAGTGGCACCCAAATTTCCAGCATTCACGTGCTCACGGAAGTGTCTCAAAGAAATTAACATTGCCTCCCCACATGCCCATCACCATTCTTTCTAGCCAAGAGCAGCAACAGGGGACGGGGTGGTTTTGAAAGGTGTGTGAGATTTGGCATCAAACAGACCTAGAGGGCCCTGAGTCAACTTCTGACTGCATCATTTAATAGCTGTCTGAATTTGTACTAGCTTCTCGGCGACTCCAAGCTCAACTTCTCCTCTGTATACTAAGGGCGACAGCAACGTTTTCTTTGAAGGGTTAGAGATAGTGCTTGTAAATCTCCCAACACAATGGCTGATGCTTCCAGAGGGCCCAGGAGAGGTAGTTGTTCCATTATGGCAGCAATGGGGGAAAACATGGTCATGTCTCACAGATTATGAGGAGCTGTGCCCCTGGCAGGCGCAAGAAGGATGCAAACTAGCTTAGGGATTGGAGATCTAGAAAGAAGGGGGTGGGCGGGGTGGAGGAGAAGACATAAAACAAGAAAAGGGAAAAAGAAAAAGAGTGAGAGAATGGGAATGCTATCTTTTCCCTTTGGGGTGGGAATGCTGTCTTTTCCTTCTGGATGGATGATTCCATGTGAACTCTCCCAGATGAGTGAAGCAGGGAGGTGGTGAAGTAGGGCATATAATTCACGCTGCAGTTCATTAGGATGGATCGAGTCTCTTCTGCTTCACAGCAGCTCATCTCTTGAGCTCCATTTAAATAGCGCGCTGAGCCCCAGTGCATGCGAACAATAATGTCCCTAGTCACTGCCAGCAAATAACCTTTTCTCCAGCAATAAACTCCAAAGCCTCCAAAAATTAACGTGGAGTTAATTTTAGCAGAGACATAACAAATGAGGCTGCCCAGAAAGGGAGGAGAAGAGTATAAACCGGCCCACATTAAGTAGGCCAGAAGCAGCAGTCAGATATGCCAAGAGATTTGAAAGCTCTCAGTGGTACCATAACTTTGGGGGGTGGGGTGCGGTGGGCGTCTATACCTGATGTCTGTGCACGCGCGTGTGTGTGTTAAACACACGTAAGTGCGGAATCTCTACCATAGGTGGCTCTATTGGGACCATCCCAGGAGAGGCTGAGGAGGGAGGGAGGCTGGAGGGGAGGGACAAGACCCCAGACAGGAACTGTTGGCCCAGGTCTGAGACAGAGACTTCCAACCTGCTCTCCTGTCTCTTCCTCCTGCCCTTGGCTCTATGCTACGGTTCTAGATACAGAAAACTCCTGTTTCCCACACTGCTTTAAATCCTGAGAAGTAACAACATTGCCTGTGATCTCTTGTTCAGAAAGCCACGAGAAGTAATCTGTTTGTGAAGCTGAAAGCCAGGAATTAAAAAGAAAGAAAAGAAAAGAAAAGAAAAGAGAAGAGATGAGAAGCGAAAAAAAGAAAAGAAAAGAAACGAGAAAAGAAAAGAAAAGAAACAAGAAAAGAAAAGGGGGAGGGGAAAGCAACAACAACAACAACAACAACAACAACAAAAATAACCCGTGGTCTTTCGTTTGCCTAAACCAAAGTATGAACTCTTATTTCTCTTCCTTCTAAGTGTCATAAAATGAGCTTCCTCTGGCGGGAAGTCCCTTGCTTCAGAAGCCATGGGTTTTAACAAGAGACAGCTGCCTTACAAAGCAAGCATCCCTCTTCAATAGCTTCACTTGTATTTGTTTCGTGTTTAATTGACGACTATGAGCAGGTTGCCTTATTTTACTGCTCACCATCGAAGGCTTTGTAGGGCGCAGAAGGTAGTGTAGAGGCGTCTGCCCCTAGAGTGGTATAGAAGGTGGCCACAGCATGCGTCTTCAGATAGAAGCGCAAACTTTGGTCATCTGCTCTCGAGTCGTACTTGAAGTACTTTTTAAAGACGAAAGCATTTATTAGAAGAAGTGCAACCCGTGTCTGATAAATGGGAACACATCTGGCTCTCTCACGGACGCAAACCTCACAGCATTAATTGCTGTGATGGTTAAAGCCGAGAAGGGAGTAGAACATTATTTATAGTGATCGTTGCTAAGTAAATCATTTAAAAAATGGCTTTCTAAACGTAATATTTCCCTTTTAAGAAGCCCTCCAGAATTAAAGGGGCTTTACAATGGAACATGAAACATATTGCAGGGAGAGAGACAGAAGCCGTCTTGATTAATGCCATGATTATCAGCAATGCAAATCACTTTCACTTATTAAGTCTTGTTTAATATCCTAATGAAGGCTTCTGAGCAGATTTGGTAATTCTAGAGAAAGTGACTGTGAACTAATGCCCTTTCAGCATGTTGAGAATGAGCAGTACTAGAAAGAAAACCTCATTTACCATAATTCCTCCCCTGCACAGGACCCTTTTCTCAGCTTCTACTTCACAGCAGGAGACAATTAACCTTTTCAGTGCCAGAAGTGAGTCCCAGCACATTCCAGCTGCGAAGGCCAGCCAGGTCAGAGGAAGATGGAAGTTCTCTTTCGTTTTCACTTCCATAGAACAGTTCTAAGAAACTGGACTGTGGAGTAGGGGTTTCAAATGTCGCTGCTGGTTATGTTATCTGACGTGGGCAGACGTGGTGTCCCGCACCCTACCAAAGTCCTTTAAAATGCCAGCCCCGAGCCAGGGTGGCATCGCTTATTCAGCTCAAATCAAAGACTGCCAGAAATGAAAGCAGATTCGCCAAAGGAAAGCCTGTTCCACCCTGAAATGCTGAGCTTCCTTTGTGATCTGTCAGGAAGTAGGTTTTATTGAGGTTGAAAGTCTGGGAGGTCTCACTGGGGGTGGTGATTTCGGGATTTGCCTTTGGCTTTCTTGCACAGCTGGGCCGTGTGGTGGTTCTGCTGGACTTGGGGCCGCTGACACAGCCCAGGGTTGGGGCCCCTGCTGAGCCCTTCTCTGTCTGGGGTGGGGGTGGGGGGTGAGGGGCGTGGGGTGGGGCAGAGTGTGGAGGGCGTGGCACTGCACCCACCTGTGCATATGGAGTGACTTCCTAACATGACCGCTTCTTGTTTCCAGAAGCAATAGATAGAAGTGAGGATGAGAAGGACCCCACTGGGGCAGAAGGCTGGTTGGTTGGTTGGTTGGGGGTTTCCTCTACTCATGCCCCACTCAGGGCCCGCCTGGGGTGAGTGCCGTCATTGAGTCCTCCCCTCTGACTTCGGGAATCCCCTTTCCTATCTCTCCCTACCTCAGTCTGGCTGCACTAAACCTAAAACCTGGTAGAAAAGAAGGCTTTGCATTGGGGTAAGACAGAGAAAGAACCAGGCGATTTCCTGAAATATAAAACAGCTCCAGACTGGTCACTTACTTAGGAACAAATGTGAACTTCTCCTCATCCTAACTGGGTCAAAATCAAGGCAAAAGATCCCCCAGTTCAGTGTCTCCAGTGGCCCCAACATGAAACCTTCTCATTTCATAGCACGACGTCTTACTCATGGCAGATGAAAGAAAACTGTTACACAATTTGTTCTTCCTAAAGATTTTGAGGGCAGAGAGCAGTGGGTTTGAGTTTTGGGTAATAGAGGAAGAAAGTGAGGGTTTGAAGAATGAAATGCTGATTGTTGGTCAAAGAGAAGGACAACACATTCGGATGGGATCTGGGTCACTTTGCACCTCCAGACACCAGATGGGAAGAGATGCTGCCCACTGAGTCCATTCCCTTGGGAATGGAGGTGGGATCCATCCAGAGGGAGGGCTGGTGACAAGGCGACAAGGCGACAAGTGAGGGCTGTAGCAAGACAACACGATGGGCAGTTAAAGCCCGGACTTCAGAGCTCAATGGAGCCATCGGGATCATTTATCTTCTTACCTTATTGCTTTGGTTCCTAATTCATGCTTTCAGCTACCCCGCCCCTCCCCCCATACCTCTGGGGTTTTCTTCACCTTGTGCTTCCCATCTTTTGGCATACTGGGGCCTTCACTCTTTGACTTGAATTTACTGCTTAATTTCTGTCTCCCCTGCTGGAATGTTAGTGCCCCATGGATCCTTGTGCCCTGACACACTTAGCACATCCGGCCGGTGCTCAGGAAAGACTGGTTGAGAGACCGGTGAGTCTGGGGGTTACAAGGCCCGAGTTTCTCTGAGGGACAGAGGATAGGTTTTTCAACTAGAAGGTGAAAGACCAGGTTCATGCTGGCTCAACCATGTTTAAGCCACCACACATTTAAGACTTTCGATGACAGTTCAAACTCGGAGCCAGCAGGATCTTCTTTCTTAGAATGGGGATGGACTTGACCCAAGGTGGCCGAGGTGATGCTGTGAAAATCAGGAGACGTTTTATGGGCTTGGGGTCTTGTAATCAGTGGGGCCAGATCTATAGCTATTTCATATTATTGAAAGCCTTTTTCTCATTCTCCTTTTCTGCACTCAAGGCACACATGTCTTCTTTGTGAAATGTTCCCTGATCTTCCCAGGTAGAATTCCCCACCCCTTCATCTCAGCTCCCCTATCCAGCCTGACTCAGTGTGGCCCTCTGAATCCACTGTAACAACAACTCAGCTAACATTCACTGAGTGTCCACTACATGGCAGACGCTGTTCCAAATGTGTCCATGAACTCATTTCAAGCTAAAACAACCCATTTTACAGATAAAGGAGCTGAGGCACAGAGAATTAAGTTAATATGCCCCAAAGCATACAACTGGGAAGTGGGTGGTCAGGCTCTGAACCCGGACAAGGAGCTCCAGCCTTCCCTTCTGTGCCCATGTTCTGTTGGGCTGCGGAGCACTCTGCACACAAAGCAAAACAGTAAATGTTGGAGACGTGGGGACATCTATGGTATCAGCCAATGTTTTCTGCCTGCCTCCCTGTGAAGTTCTGAAAGCAAGTGAAAAATGGATGTGAGGATGCTTTGTACATGAAGAAGCACTAAGCACTTAGAGGTTATTGTTACAGTTAAATAGTATTTTTAAGGATTTATTTATTTTAGAGAGGAGTGAGCAAGCACATGAGTAGGGGTGGTAGGGGCAAAGGGAGAAGGAGAAGCAGACTCCCCACTGAGCATGGGGCTGGACATGGGGCTCGATCCCATGACCTGAGATCATGACCTGAGCTGAAACCAAGAGTCGGATGCTCAACTGACTGAGCCACCCATGGGCCTGTATAATTAAATAGTTTAAATGACAGGGAAAGTAGAAATGTCTAGAACATAGTTAAAAATGTGTCTATGAAAAAAAATGTATCTATGAAAATATTTACCATCTGTTTTGGGCTGTTTTGTAAAAACTCTATGAAATGGTTCACAGATTTTTAGACTTCTCTCTTGATCTCCTGCTGAACTTCCAGGTTAATAAGATCAGGGCAACTTTGCTTCAACCTCACTCTGAATCTTTTTTTTTTTTTTTTTTAACCTTGTATTTCTTTTACTTTTTAAAAATTATGGTAAAATACACATGCCAGAAAGTTTCCCACTTGAATTTATAGAGTTCATTAAGCGCATTCATATCATTCTGCAACCATCACCACCTCTGCAGAAATGGCTTCTCTTCCAAAGTGGAAACTTCATATCAATAAAACAAGAACTCCCACAGCCCCTGGTAAGCACCATTTTACTTGCTGTTCTGTGAATCTGACTACTCTAGGTATCTCATTTAAGTGGGATCATACAGTGAAATCATACAGTGGGTCATATCTTCCTGTGTCCAGCTATTTCACTTAGCATGATGTCTTTAGGATTTATCCATCTTGTAGTATGTGTCAGAATTTCCTTTTTTTAAGGCTGACACAATATATATGACACAATATATATATATTGTGTGTATATATATATATATATATATGTTGTGTGTATATATTGTGTGTGTATATAGTATGTGTCAAAATTTCCTTTAAGGCTGAACAATATCCCAGTGTGTATGTGTGTGTATATATATAATTTTTACCTAATGTAGTGCGTGTATTTATTATAAATATAACACACACACACACACACACACACACCACACTTTGTTCATTATTCATTTGTCAATGGATACTTGGGTTGCTTCCACTTTCAAATATGATGAATAATGCTGCTATAGACATGGGTATATGAATGTCTATTTGAGTCTCTATTTAAATAATTATGGGTATATATCTAGAGTGGAATTGCTAGATCATGGGGCAATTCTATTTCTAATTTCTAGTTTTCTGATGAATCACCGAATCATTTTCTCTAACAGTTATACCATTTTACATTCCTACCAACAGTGAACAAATGTTCCAATTTTCCCATATCCTCGCCAACACTTATTATTTTCTGGTTTTTGATTTTTTGATAATAGCTGTTGTCAAAGAAGTGGGTCATTCTGAATCTTTGAATGATTGTTTTACTTGTTTGTATTCTATACTTCTGAATTATTTTTCATCTTCAAGAAACAAGCTTGGCCACATTAAATTGACTTGATTCTATTATCTTGAATGTCTTCATTCCTTTTTTTTTTTTTCAATCAAGCCTTCAAATAGATGGACCAACATGTGCCAGCTACTGTCCTAGGTGCTGGAAAACCTTGGTGAGTAGGGTCATTGCAGCTCTCACTTCCCTAGGAGTTCAAGGTTGAGTTTGGTCACATAATATGTAATTATGGTGGTTTGTTATCCAAAGGTATAAATTATGCCATTTATAGCTACCTTTGAATATCATCATTTCAAGTGTAATGACAAAAGTTTAGTTACACAGAACCCTGAAATTCTTATAAAGACCCAAGTTTTCTAGATGGCTCTATAGGTTCCTTGGGCTTTTTTATTGGTTTCTCTGTTTTATCTTTTAAAAAAATCAACTTTATGTTTTAAAACAGTTTTACATTTACTACAAAGTTCCTGTAGAGAGTCCCCATAAATCCCTACTATTAACATATACATTAGTATAGGATATTTATCACAATTAATGAAATGATACTCTGACATTATTATTAGCTCAAGTTCATAGTTTATTGAGATTCTCCTAATTTTTACCTAATGTCTTTTCCTGTTCCACGATTTGCATCTAAAATACCACAGTATGGTTAGCTGTCGTGTCTCCTTAGGCTCATCTTGACCACAGAAATTTCTTAGACATTCCTTGTTTTTTATTACCTTGAAAATTTTGAGGAGTACAGGTGAGGAATTTTCTAAATTCTTTCTTATTGGGATTTTTCTGATGATTTTCTCATGATGTGACTGAGGTTATGCATTTTAGAAAGTAGGTTGGAGAGATAAAGTGTGCTTCAGCACATCATATCATGGGTGGAAAATTAACACAATTTATCACCCTTAATGTTGACTTTGATCACTTAGCTGACATCATGTTTTTCATGTTTCTCTACTGTAAAGTTACTCTTTCTTCTCCTCTTTTTTTTACATGATTCTTTTTTTTAAAGGATATATTAAAGGGTAATCCATATCTCCCTTTTTTTACTTTAAATTTATTTTATTTTTTCAGTGTTCCAGGATTCATTGTCCATGCCCCACACCCAGTGCTCCATGCAATAGGTGCCCTCAGTACCCACCACCAAGCTCTGCCAACCCCCCACCCCCTCCCTCCAAGTCCCTCAGTTTGTTTCTGTGTCCAAAGTCTCTCTTGTTTCATTTCTCTCCCTGAATTACACTACGTCCCATTTCCTTTCCTTCTCCTACTGTCCTCTATATTACCCCTTATGCACCACAAGTAAGTGAAACCATGTGATACTTGACATTTTCTACTTGGCTTATTTCACTCAGCATAATCGGTTCCAATCCAGTCCATGTTGCTACAAAAGTTGGATATTCATCCTTTCTGATGGAGGTGTAGTACTCCATTGTGTATATGCACCACATCTTCTTTATCCATTCATCTGTTGAAGGGCAACTTGGTTCTTTCCACAGTTTGGTGATTGTGGCCATTGCTGCTATGAACATTGGGGTACATATGGCCCTTCTTTTCACTACATCTGTATCTTTGGGGTAAATGCCCAGGAGTACAATTGCAGGGTCATAGGGTAGCTCTATTTTTAATTTTTTAAGGAATCTCCACACTGTTTTCCAAAGCGGCTGCACCAACTTGCATTCCCACCAACAATGTAAGAGGCGTTGGAACAAACTATCCTAAAATTTATATGGAACCAAAAAAGACCCCGAATCACTAAGGAATTGTTGAAGAAGAAAAACAAAGCTGGGGGCATCTTGTTACCTGACTTCAGGCTTTATAACAAAGCTCTGATTACCAAGACAGCATGGTACTGGCACAAAAACAGAGAAATAGACCAATGTAACAGAGTAGAGAGTCCAGATATGGACCCACAAATCTATGGTCAAATCATCTTCAACAAAGCAGGAAAAAATATCCAGTGGAAAAAAGATAGTCTCTTCAATAAAAGATGCTGGGAAAATTGGACAGCTACATATAGAAGAATGAAACTAGACCATTCTCTTACACCACACACAAAGGCAAACTCAAAATGGATGAAAGACCTCAACGTGAGGCAGGAATCCATCAAAATCCTGGAAGGGAACATAGGCAGTAACCTCTTTGACATCGGCCACAGCAACTTCTTTCAAGACACATCTCCAAAGGCAAAGGAGACAAAAGCAAAAATGAACTTTTGGGACTTCATCAAAATAAAAAGCTTCTGTACAGCAAAGGAAACAGTCAACAAAACAAAGAGGCAACCCACAGAATGGGAGAAGGTACTTGCAAATGACATTACAGACAAAGGGCTGGTATCCAAGATCTATAAAGAACTACTCAAACTTAACATCCAAAAAGAAGATGAACACATCAAAAAATGGGCAGGAGACATGAAGAGGCACTTCTCCATAGAAGATATACAAATGGTTAACAGACACATGAAAAATGTTCATCGTCACTAGCTATCAGGGAAATTCAAATCAAAACCACACTGAGATACCACCTTACACCAGTCAGAATGGCCAAAATTAACAAGTCAGGAAACAACAAATGTTGGAGAGGCTGCGGAGAAAGGGGAACTCTCTTCTCTTTTTATACTGTACTCTTTGGAAGGAGGAGTATCAATCCACAGGTGTATAACTATGTAAGAGCATTACACGGGCTATGAGGAGCTACATTCTGTCTTGGAGAGTGGTGTATCTACATAAATTACTTGGAATTGTGCTGCAGGGAAAACTTGTCTCTTCTCTCACATTTCTTTGTTTATTCAATCACTTGCTTATATCAGCATGACTCATGGATATTTATTTTGTGCTTTGGGTCACAATCCAGTACTATTTTGTTTATTTTCTTGCTGAAATTGTTCCAGCTTTGGCCACTGGGAGCAATTTTAGTTACTGCCTGTGTCCATTTGACATATTTCCACATCACTGTGGGTTTTTTGGTTTGTTTGTTTTTGAGCTCTTCCTTTCTCTTTCCTTCTTTCTTTCTTCCTTCCTTTCTTTCTTTCTTTCTTTCTTTCTTTCTTTCTTTCTTTCTTTCTTTCTTTCTTTCTTTCTTTCTTTCTTTCTTTCTTTCTTTTTTCAATTTTATGTATTTGACAGAGAGAGAGAACACCAGCAGGTGAGCAACAGAGGGATTGGGAGGGGAGGCTCCCTGCTGAGCAGAGAGCCGATGTGGGGCTTGATCCGAGAACTCTGAGATCATGATCTCACCTGAAGGCAGAGGCTTAACCAACTGAACCCTCCAGATGCCCCAGTTTTTGAGCTTTTTCTTACTTTCTGGCTCTGCAAGGTGCTCCAGGCTCATCTTGTACGTTCCCTGCCTGAATCCTTGAATCAGTCACTTCCCCAAGGATCCCTGGTTCCTTTTATTGGAGAATGTACTAGAAATGAAGATCTAGGTGCCAGGTGTACTCCTGTGGCTGCTAGGGTGCCATTGCATTTAGGTCCGCTCAGTTGACAAAGAAAATATATGTGTGAAAATAAGCCCTCAATGTTGATGTATTAGCACTTTGGTTGAAAATATTGATGAAATGTATTTTTTCTGCACTCAGAACAGAATAGAGTCAATATAATTTAACCCGTTCTTGGCAACTGGGGTATTTGTCTCGAATGCTAGTTATTTGGCCATGATACAGGGATTGCCCTCAGCCCCCAACAAGCTTTGAAAGAGTGTTTACGACACACCATGGTGCCATGCTGTTGTGCTGGTTGAATTCTGCTCCAGCTTTTTGTGATCTTTCTGAGTTCTTTTTCTTTTGGTGTCTTCAATTCCCCCTGTGTCCCTCTAATTCACTGTCCATAATCTGCTCTTTTCCCATAATCAGATAACCAGGTTTGGTCAACTTGTCCATCAAGCAAAAGCAAAGAGGTACTAACTATGGATCTGAGGCCCACTCCAATATTTAAATGAATCTTGTAACCCCCCTTTTACATTATGCAGAAAAATATCTTTTCCATCCTCCCTGTTGCCCTGCTATGCTCTGGTTGCCAAGCACTGAAGAGGTAAGGTCAAACAGCCCATGGGGACTCCTACTTTGTCCATGTGGTTCTGTGTCCAGGCTCTCAAATGGCATTGAGAAAGCTCAAGTGCAGGGAAAGGGGCAGCAGCCTTGAAATGCATTTGGGCTCTGGCCCTATTGTTCACCTGGGGCAAGTCACTCAACCTGTCTGGGTCTACGTTATCCAACAGTGAGTGAAAGAGTTGGCCTAGAATCTCTAGGTCGCTTTCCAGCTTTACTATCCTGTGACTTCTGAGTAAGCTTATTAATCTTAGCTGAACAATGTGATTAAATGGGCTCCAGAGCATCTAATCTCGGTAAGCTGCCTTTAGACTGAGTAACCTTGGGAAAGTCACTCTAAAAATACACATGTGTACATGTAGGCACTTAGGTAATAAAGGAGGCTTTACAGATTGAGACGGGACAAATGGGTGGGATTTGGCCAGTATCGGGAAAACCACAACACTGTATGGAAGAAAATAAAACTGGATTTCCAATAAGGTCACTAGGTAAATTAAGACTAATTTATAAATTTATAGAAGAAAATTTAGGAGAGTATCTCTGTAATTAGGCATGAGAAAGGTCTTAAACAAATGTTAGAACACAAACCTTAAGACCAGCAAATAGATAGAAAAGAGTCCATCAGAGTTAGATGTCTGCCAATGACATGGATGGATCTGGGAAGTGGGGGGAAAGAATACGATGTCATTTGCAAAATTAAAAACATATTCATACAAACCAGCCGTATATATTTTGCAAGAATATATTCAAATGAAAGGATAGACTTTAAGAAGATTACTTGTGGAGAGGAGAAGGGAACGAATGCGAGCGTAAGAATAAAAGGGACGGGGGCCTGGCTGGCTGGCTCGGTAGTAGAGCGTGTGACTCTTGATCTTGGCGTTGTGAGTTCAAGCCTCAGTTCAAACTGGGTATAGACTTTACTTAAAAAATTAAAGTCTTTAAAAAAAAAAAAGGGACATACACTTCAATAAAAAAAAAAATGCAAAGAAAGAGGGCCTTGCAGGGTTCTATGATGATCACCTGTCATGTACATATATGTGTGTGTATATTTTTGAACATCCATGTATTTTTAATGTATGTTTGCATAAACATCACCCTCCCTGGACCATGGACCATAAACCCCGAGAAGGTCGGAATTAGCCCTTGGCACACAGTAGGTACTTGTATCAGTGGGATAAATGTAGGGATGTAGGTGGACCAAGTCTGCAGTAGCTACTTCACTGGCGTTTTGTAGAAACAACACGAGGGACCAGGCATAAACCCTCACTCAGACTGCAAAAGCTCTTGACATAGAACGATCCTAAGAATTTATCTGGCCCAACAGTTACCACACCTCTGGATTTCATGGTGGCTGGACTAAAAAAAGTCACCTATGCCGCATCAGCCCCCCTCACCTTTTCCTAAATCCATAGATGGGCTGAAAACTCTGTCATTATTATTTTACAAAAGAGAGGGCTTTTTAAAATCCTCATTGGGTTAGGTAAATATCAAATAGCATTGGAAAGAGCCATGGAGATACATTTAGAATATCAGAACAGGTTTTTGAGTGAAGCAAATAGTTGAACGAGGCCTTGAATGATGACAACACTTTTGATGAAGTAATTCTGCTTCGTGAAAACTTGACTACATACTTCCCATTTTCTCCCTTCGTCATGGCAACTGCGCTGCGACCTGGACAGCTGGGTCGGTCTGACTTCAGAGCGGGTTTTCACTCATTGTGGGGGAACTGAACTACGATCCAAGCTTTCTGACTCACAAGAAAGCTTTCCCACCCGAACACACTAAGTTCCAAAAGAAGCTCCCAGGATCCAGCATGTCCTGGTGGAAAATTCCTCCCTGTTTTGGCCAGCCCTCGGTCAGCTGGCAGACATTAAAAAAGAAATGTCTTCTGATCCATCGGAGGGCAAGAGGTGCTTTGAACTCAGTCTGGAGAGGAACTTCATTCTGTGCCCATCCCAGACCTGTTGCTATAGTGCCTGACATAAATGAGTCACAGGGGAAACACAGTGGGGACTGGTGACAGCTCTATGTGCAGACCCACAGTTGGTCACCCAGCCAGCCAACGATGATAAGCTTCCCTTCGGCCATAAACCTGACCCAGCTGCGGGGTGTGCGCAGACCTGTGTCAGGGGAGAGAGAAGGCTTATTTCCTATTGGCACGGAGTCCTTTTGAACCTTGACCTTCCTCAAACTGTCCTGTTTCGATAAATGCAGCACACCAGAAACTGAAGAGAATGAGCAACAGAAGGTTGTGCATTGAACTTCAGCAACGGCAGACCTCAGAATGGGGGAGGGGATGCTCTCCAGCTCCAAGGAAAGCAAGACGGACACGTGTGCAATTCGGAAAGTGCATTTGCCCTGGGTAGAAGAAGAGTGGAGGGGATTCCCTTGTCTCCCATGATTCACTTTTGCATGTGCCGGTCCATCCACAGTTAGCAAGAGTAAACACATCAGATAGACCTTTAAGTATTGTTCATGTGTCTGACACATCTTGATGGGGCCTAAGGAAGAGGAAACTCTGGCAGACAATTTAGGGGCATGACAGCTGTTTCTTATGATGTTCACAACTACCCAAGTTACGGCCATGAAAAGTAAGGTGGCCAACAGTTTGGAACTACTGGAAACTCTCATAGGACCAAACCAGACTTTGAGAAAGCAGCACCAAGAATTCGGAAAGGGACATGGGTAGGTACTTGGGTGCACGTGCCCATGGTCCACACACACCTTCAGGACAGAGGCAAAGGGACAGGGAAAGTTCAACTCAAAAGCAGAAAGAAAAACAATAAGATTTGGGTATTGCATTATTCAAATTGGCTAATTATATGTGTGACTTCCCTTTATCAATATATATATATATAATTGTGCATATATGTATATATATATACAAATTTTTTGAGGGGAGAATACATGTTTTCCGCATTAAAGGCTTTTATAGGTCTCAAAGAAAGGATATAGGTGAGATATACCAGTGGAGAAAAATGACAACATTGGTGAGGAAGTGATTTCACGAGGGGCCGTGGGACGTTGCAGAAGAAGGGGACCCGCATGGGTCTGGGCATAGAGTCTTCAGAGGGCCACTGTTTCCACCCCGCATCTTGTCTTCTGCAGCTCAAGGATCCTCTGCATGACTTAATGGTCTTCATGTCTCCTCTCCTCTTTCCTTCGATTCACCCAGTAGCTTACTGCCAATTTAATTCTTCTAAATACAGTTCAAAGTTAAAACTTTCTTGCTCGCAGTTCTTCTATGGTCGTCCTTTATTCACTGAATAAAATACCTTCCTAGCTCTATACATTGTACTCTATACTTTAAACTATCTGCTTTCCATTGACTAAAGAGGTTCCCTCTGGACTTTTTTTGCTCTGGCCCGTCCTTCCTGATCAATGCCCACCTCCTAGGAGCTCTAGCTCTGCTGTCGAATTTTTACCCATTTTTTGAGGCTAATTTCAACTACAGCCTTCTCTTGGTGCCTCATCTGATAACCACGATCTCTCTAGATGGAACTTCTAATTCCTATAGAAATTTGTATTTACCTGACTTTATTTATGCAGATGAATAATCCTCCCTATACAATTATATAATATAGATAAATTATTGTATTTATGATCATACATCTATATTTACCTATAATTATTATCTATATATAAATTATGGCATCGAACATATCTCCCGGTGGATTACAAGCAAGGTAACTTTATATAGCATCTTTTCTACTCGATTGAAAACTCATTCTGAGTCTTTCGTATCTGTCTCTCTTTTTCTTTCTTTCACTCTCTTTTTATTGTGCAAAGCAGCAGATGATTATGAAAGTGCACACAACTTTACTATACTGCTTAATACAATATTGAAGAACAGTAAGTGACCAGCACCCAGGTCAAGAAATAAAGCATCACCTCTTAGGCCTCTCCCCTCTGCACTTGACCCTGTTCACTTCCTTCTCCTCTTCAGCACCTGCTGTAGAAGCTGAGCTTTGCAAGAGGTCAGTCGATGCTTGAAGGATAAAGGAACAGACTATGAGGTAGGAGCCACCTAATGGAACGTCAGCTGGAATGATAATCATCACTGGAAAAAGGGCCCAAACGCCATTCCCTTACTTAATGGTGGGTCAGAATTCCTTCATACATGAATGATGAATACTCCGCAGTTCTAGTGGCCAGTTTTTAAAAAGCACCTCCAGGGTGAAGGATTCTCAGCACTGCGGGATCAACGTCCCGAGCAAGGAAAGGCATTGCTTCTTTGGGTTGGATTTTGAGCTGTCAGGAAGTTAGGAATAGTGGCTCCCTTTAGGGATTGGACCTGAGATCTCACAACAGCCACACGGGCACCTGGTTCTCGGGATCTGTGGCAGGGACGGAAGAGCTCAGGCTGCAGCTGTGCTCCTGCTAAAGTCAGAATCCTGAGATTGAATATGATTTTCAGGGTTTCTCTGAAGCCTCATGCGGGAGAGAGTATCTAAGAGCAATTCCAAGAGTAATAGGCAGGACAGCAGCGTCTCGTGTCATCTTGTTGCTGTGACCAGTAACCTTTTCGATATTTATGTTTTATTTTTATCTCTGCATTAGAGAAGCATTATTTGTGCACAGCCTGTTAAAAACAGTTCTGAGGGAAACACACTTCCAGCTGCTTCCTCCTGTTTTCCATCTGCTGCATTCATGCGTCTTTGTATGCATTTAACTGTTGCTTGTTGGTGTAATTGGGGTTTTACCGAGGACAGGGAAAAAAATTCCCTCAGGGTGGGTTGTCGCTCTAATTGATTTGAAAAAGATGATCTCAGTTAGTCACTAATAAACCTTAAACTTCCACGTGGAGCAATGCAATAAACACCAAGTAACGTCAAGTTTTAAGAGTTAACTTGCTCCCGTAATATTTTTGTATTCTCGTATTTATGCATCAGCTACTCTTTCCCCCATTTAATCTTAAATATGTAAATCCTCAATTTATCTGGAATTACTTAGTGAAAGGCTGATGTGTGAGTGTGGCAGAATATAATATTCCATCGCCACCCCTGATCCTCTTTACCTCTTATTCTTTTCATAGCAGATCAAAAAAGCTGTGTGCTTGCCACAAGAATATATTATTTTAAGAGACTTGGACTCAGAAATTGATTTCCTTGATGAGAAAAAGAAAAGTCTCCTTCTGACCCAGAGGGTCACTTCATAATCCTGTCACTCTACATCAAAAAAAGCTTTTCTTTTTTCTTTTAGGAGAAGATGAGAATATTTCTGAAAAGGAATTAATTTTTCAGCTGTAGTAAAAACAGTGACTTGCAGACTTAGCTGTACCAGAAGAGGGGCTCTTTTCAGAATACATTTCCTGTGATTAGAACAAGCTCTTGATACATTTTAGGATGGGGTAGTCTTCATGGCAATTGGGATTTGTGCCATGGAACGAAACTGATATATTTTATTGATGATTTTAAACCTTAAGTTAGTTTTAAGGCCTCTTTTTTTTTTTTTTTTTTTTTTTTTTTTTTTTTTTTTTTTTTTTTTTGGTAAAGGGATTTCACTGCTTTCAAATACATAATCACAGCGGTTGAAGCAAGCAGCTCTCTCCTATGGATTTAAATTCATAGGCTATTAAACAGCACGTGATTTTCATCACCTTTTGATTGAGGTTCGACTTCCGATACTAATTTGCATTCCAGGAATGCCCCTACCTGTTCCGGGACCGTCCAGCCGGGGCGGCGGCTGGCGCTGGGGCTGCACGTTTGATCCACCTGGCGAGCTTGACGAGCTCCTGGCACCCCCGCTATACTTCTGGTGATTTCGATTTAGTTGATCCGGAGCCCATGCCTCACAGTGCTCTAGAAGCTTCCCACAATGATTCTAAGAAGCAGACAGGGTTGAGAATGATGGAGACCTAGTATATTCTGAAATCGCGCGGCGTTCTATTATCATGAGGCGTCTGTTCCCAGCCTGGTTGGAGTCCTCCGTCTCGCTTGTTGACACAGGTTGCTCTGGTGGAAGCTCTCTAATCTCTTGACTAAAATGAAGCCTCAGAACATCTATTGGAATCCCCCAGGTTAATATTTTGGTGCTCATTTTACTGAGGGATATGATGGGGCTAGAAAAAATTATTCTCCATTCAGGATGTGTGTGTTTGTATTATAGATGCATGCATATAAACACAAATAAAAGACTAATGCGTGGGGAGGTCTTAGCAAATAATGGGACATAGGTTTTTGCCTGCCCCTCTAAGCCCCACACAAAATTATCTCTGCTAGGGGGGCCAGAATTTCCATTAGTAATTCATTTCTTAGCTTTAAGCTGGTTACCCCAGTTGGTAATCTTTAAAGGTCATCTGATTCCTGAGGAGACAGCATTAGATGGCGCTAGTTCCTGGTGCCCCAGTGGGAAGGAATGTGTCAGATCCTTCCTGACACAGGGTCATGGAGCAAGGCATGGCCAGGCTGCATGACCTCATGGATGCATGACCTGCATGGTTGCAGGGCGTGCCGTGCCGAGGCGGGCCCCACGTTTGGCTTAATGTTGTGCTGCTGCCATCTTGAAATTCTTTATAATAATTTCTTAACAAGGGTCCTGCTGGCATTGAGCTTGGCCTCCAAGGATAAATGGTCTTTATTGCCCTGTGGGCTCTGTCAGGGACTGTGAGGACTCAGAGGGAGGGGTTAAGGAGTTGTGGATCCACAGAAGGACTAGAGTCCCTGGGGCCACAAGTCACCAGGGTGCGGGGCTGAGGCAAACACCCACTATTACCGCAGGCTCTTAGGAGGGTGTATTTCAGACCACCTCTAGTCCACAAGGACACTGTAGACAATTGTTCATTTCCAAGTATTTACCAAGTGCCAACTACATGCCGAGCAGGAGGCTAACTGCTGGGGATAGCATACAAAGCCTGCACTGATCAAATACTCCAGCAGAGAAATAGTCAACTACAATCACGTCTGCTAAATGCTATGGCATGGGGTATGTGAGGGGCCATGGGAACATCATACAAGAGCACCCAACTCAACTTGCTGGGGTCGGGGAAGGCAGGCTATCTCTGCTAAGATAGAAAGATAACTAGTGATTAGCTATGTGAAGAGGAGGAATTAGACTATCGTAGACAGAAGGAACAGCATATTCAAAGGCCCAGGGTAAAAGAGAAAACTCTCAGAAGAAATGAAGTTCAGTGTGGCTGGAAATGCCAGAAAGAGGGGGAGAGTTAAGAGATTACTTTGGAGAGGTAGATGGGGTAGGATAAGCCATGGTCATAGAGACGGATGTACTGACTCCTCCACTGGGCCGCAGGGCTAAGTAAAGGCTGGCAGGCATTGTATCAACTCACCTTCATAAGAACCTTATAAATAGGTTTAGTTATTGACCCATTTTACAGAGGAGGAAACTGAGATTAAATAAGCTTCCCCAAGAAACTCCGCTACTAAATTGTAAAGTCAGGATTCAGATACAACTGTGTCTATTCACAAAGCATTGCATAACGTAGTGAAGATATTTGGACTTTTAACCTTAAAGAAATAGGAAACTAAGAAAGGAATTTAAACAGGCAGATAACACGAAGAAGCTTGCAGGAAGATGATTCTGGCTATAGTACTCTGAGTTTCATTCAGTGATTCTGGGATTTGTTTTGTGAATTAATAAACTATTGTTTTGCCCTTCTTTGCTCCTCCAGCTTATCTTTTGGACAAAGAAGCCCAAAGAGGACACCTTAATTTCTAATGGAAATTAAAATAGAATAAGGTTGCAGGGGGTGGGGGGAGCTGGATGGCTCTGTGGATTAAGTATCTGACTCTTGATTTCGGCTCAGGTTATGATCTCACTATTGTGAGATTGAGCCCCTTGTAGGCTTCACCTGGGCATGGAGAGTGCTTAAGGTTCTCTCTCTCTCTCCCTCTGCTCCTCAGGTGTGCTCAGGTGCTCGCTCGCTCTCTCTCTCTTTCTCTCTCTCTCTCTCTCTAAAAGAAAAAGGGTGGCACAAACTATGCAACTGAAGGCTGGAAATGAAGTTCTCTATTTGTCTGTGATAGTTTGGTCTCATGATGGAGAATTGTCTATATATTCTGAGCCCATAGACAAAAGACAAGAAATAAAAGGATTCTAAATGGTAATTTTTACTTTGCAATTTTTAAAAATTAAGTCCTTATAGAGCGTCATGAGATTCAGCAAAACTTAACACATATCCAGAAATAAAACAAAAATCAACTAAAAAAACTATGATCTTGCCCCTGTTTGACTTCTCTATAGCAAAGGGTGTATGTGCTTGGCACTTCCCGCTCTGCGAGGTCCTCCATCCACCAGCGCCCTCTTCCCTCCCCTATACCTTTTCCCCAGAAGCCTTGCCTCTTCTTCTCTGAGAGCTTGTATTTCTGATGTTCTCAACTTTTGTGCTGTCAGAGAAAGAGCACGGTCAAGCGGGAAGTGCTTTGGGTTCTGCCATAACTGGGTTCAAGTTCTTAGGAGTTTTTGACCTCCAGGCTCTTAGTGTCCATTTCCTCATTATAAAAATGGTAAGTTAGTATCAACCCAGAACGTTGGCTGGGGACCAAATGAGACAAAATATTTGAGAGAACTCTGTCTCTTGTAGGTTACCTGTTGGTTTCTTTTCCTTCCTTTGACTTAGACCTTAGTTCAAGTGACTTGCCTATCTGACCTTTCTCTCAAGTCCAACTGTCTGTCCTCTTGAACTTCCTTCCCCCCCCCTCCCAGCCCCCTGTTCAGTCTCTGGTCCTTTGGCAATCAGAGGCATTATGGTAACACTTGGCTTTGCAGATGGTTTACTCTCTCTGGTGGGTCTACCAGGAGCTTCCCAGTCAGGCTCCTTGGGGGCAGAAGCCAAGTCTGATAAAGTTTTTGAACATTCGTACAGTGGCCCCTCCAGAGGTCTACACATGGAATGAAGTCACAAATGTGACTTCCAAAGTATTCATTGGCTATCAGCTGGAAAGGGCAATGTAGAAGGGACAGGATGGTTTCCCCCGTTAACGTTAGTGAAGTAATACTTTTCCAGAATTCCTTAAGCTTTTAATTTTATGCTTATTCAGGGATGGGTGCCCATGCCCGTGGCTTCTTATTTATCAGTTAATGCATCACGGCTATCAAGTTCCTCGAAAACTTGTTGAAATACAAGCTTACTGTTCCTCCTTCCAGGAGAGGCAGATGTGGTTACACTCAATCTTTATAGAAGAGTCCTCAGTGAATCTCTCAGGATGTGGGACGCTCTTTAACTCCAAAAAGAGAAATGCATTTTTTTTTGTTTGTTTTCTTTCTTTTTCTTTCTATCTGCTCATAATTCTACTAGAGAGGAAAATCCAAAAGAGGGAGGGAAGGGGGAGAGTGTATCTGTGCAGCTAGGGAGGTGAGGTCCTCAACAGCACCAAAGATCACACATGGGGTACTTAAGTAGGGGCCAGGTGCTCTGGGAATTCTTTCACTAGTCCTAACAGTCCTAGAAGTAGGTACTCTCGCTCCACCTAGCATTTGGGAAAACTGCGGCACAGAGAGGTTAGTTAATTCACCGAATGCTACTCAGCTACAGACAGCAAAACTGTATAAGAGGCAGACAGGAGGTTCCAGAAGGCAAGGGGGTCCTCTCTGCACTGTGCTGCCCGGAGCCCAAAGGCTTAGGATAAGAAAGACTTTAATTACAGGTATTCCCATGCAAACATGCAAACTAAGCCTGGCCTCTCCTACCATTTGAATACAGATAAGAAGGAGAGGCTGGGGCTCAGAAAGCCTCAGGCTGTCCTGGGGCTCCAGCAACCGCCTGGAATCACACTCAGCTCCGAAATCTGTGTGTCGTGTGAGGATTACAGGAGCGCTTTTAAAAGCCCTTCCTGCAGAGCTCCTAGTCCCTGGGTCTACAACAAATCACCCGGGGAGCTGTGGGGGGCTCTCTCTTGAGTATGCCCCACCTTCCTGCTCTTTCGATAGAGGCCAATTATCCAGAAAAGCCCTCATTTCTCTGATACCAGGAAATGGTCTCAGAATGTTCTAGAAAACCTTCTCCAAAGGCTTGCAGCCAGCCTGGAGGACGAGACCTGGGTGTTATGCTTGCCCTAGCCCACAGGGGTAGAGACCATGTCGTATTTGTATTTAGTGCCCGGTGGAGAGGCAGCCTTCCATGGGTGAATGACTGAATACTTACGGAACTCAAGCATGTTTGCATTTACCACGGATTCTGCGGTGGCTCCGATTAAAACCAATGGTTTTAATCAAGGCAGAATATCTTCTTTAAACACGAGGATTAGCCTCTATGAAAAGAGAAATGTAAACAGGACTCTAATTAGAGAATTTACTAATTATTCTTCCCTGCTGAGGACATTAGCTGGGCTTTAGTCCTGAGCTGTGACAGCCATATGACTTTCTCTTTATCTCCAGAAAGGGAAAAATTGACTGGAAAGATTCATTTCAATACCCTGATTCCTTTCCTGCTCTCTTTCACCCTCAAAAAAAAGATATTCCAGCATGAAAGATCACAGACTCGGCCCAAAACAGTGGACCCAGGTTGACGGCATTCAGGAGACTGCACGCTCCCCGAGCCCCGACCGCCGAGGCAAAGATAAATCGGCAGGAAGATTTCTTTGGAATGATGTGAATTTAATGAATCATGAAAAATATCCCCAGCTGTTCTTAAATTTAAGGGAGATTGAGTGATAACAAAAGATAGTTTCCCTCCCTCTTAGATGTAGGTTGGAGCGGAAAGAGCGGTGGTTAAAAAAAAAAAAAAAAAAAAAAAAACCCTGAGGCCAAAAGCTTGCCTTTTCTTTCCCATCTCTTCTATTGTTGAAGGGGAAAAAAGCTGTCTGCAGTCAGCAGCCACTGAAGGGCATGATGAAGAGTGTTTGCTATTACCAGACTTGAAGAATTCTCCACTCTGATTTCAAAGATCAGGCCGCCCTTGCAGGCAAACATTTAGAAAGTGATGGGCTTTGCTCTCACCCCACCTCCCAACCCCCAACCACCACCATCCTCACATCTCCCCCAGCCTCTTTATTAACACAATGACTTGTTGAAATTAAAAATAATGATTCTCCCTTTCCTCGTCGTAGCTGCTGCAACCCTCACTACCCTGAACCCGGAAATCCTTATTGACCCATTGATTTGGTGTGGTCTCCCAGGCTTGTCCTCAGCTGCGAGATTTAAGCCAGGCCCTGGTGGGCTTGGCTAAGCTTCAAAGATTCCCAGTTTAGGTCCTTGGGATCCTTGCTGGAGGCAGAGAGGGCTCTGAGCAGGGCTTAACATCATGAGCAACTTTGCTTCTGTCCTCTTTCTTGTCACACCGGTCCTCAGCCTTGGCAGCCGTGGGTCCCCTTGATCAGGCCACGCATCGACCCAGGAGGCCCAGCCCTGGGCACAGATTTCTCCCCTTACCTGAAAAAGCACAAGGCAGGTGGGTAGCCACGTGGGGCAGGAGGGAACGCCTGCTTACCTCCACCAGTTTGGGGTCTATTACCTGTCCACATAAATTTCCTTTTCTTCAAGGTGGGTGAAAAAGGCTAACAGATGCTGAACAAGGTTGCAAGGTTTTTTGTTTTTGTTTTGTTTTTTTTTTTTAAACCTGAAGACAATTTTTAACTTCTAAGTATAATTGGGAGATGTGTTTGAGAACTAGAGGAGCCAGCCCCTCTGCATGACCACTAGAAGGGGCTCAGAGAAAAGGGTGGATGATGAAGATGATAATAATGTTGAACATTGATGACAAATAATAAAACCGAGGACTTAAACGATGTATTACACACAATATTAAATGCTTCTCATGCGTGATGCATTAAATACACACACACATAGCCAACCCTCCGAGAAGTAGATACTGTAACTGTCTATCAAACAAACTAGACTTTTAATAGGATTTTAATAGGAAGAAAGTTTACTTTTTGCACCACTCTCTCCAAACTCTGTTGGATCATTTTCTTTTCCTCCTGGATGAGAAATTAAGCAGACCCATCCCCTGGGATAGTCATTTTTACATATTAAAAAAATGTGTCAGTCAAGATTGTGCAATACTGGCAGGATAGGCACCTAGAGCAAAAGAAGAAAACAGTCAGATCAGAAAAAGCCCCACACAAGCACAACGAGTAGATTCTTGACAAGAGGAGCAAAAGCAATTCACTGGAAGGAAACCATTTTTAACAAATGGCCCTGGAGTAATTGAACATCCACAGGCAAAACATGAACTGACCTAGACTCCACACCTTATGTAAGAATGATCGCACAGTGCAGCGTATACTTTAGTGCAAAATGTAAAATCATACCACTTTTAGATGAAAACATAGAAGGAAATCTTTGAGAACTAGAGAGTGGGGAAGAGTATTTAGACCTGACATCAGAGCATGATCTATAAAAGAAAAAAGTTGATAAATTAGAGGAAAGACATACTACAGACCGGGAAAAAACATTTGCAAACCACATTTCTGAAAATGGACTCATGGTTAGAATATGTAAAGAACCCTCAAAACTCAACAATTAAAAAAGGAGCAGACAATTCAACTATAAAATGGGCAAACTGCATGAAGGAATATTTTACCACAGAAGATGCATGAAGACAAATGAGATCGGGAAATTATATTCACCATCTCCAGCCATCAGGGAAGTGAAAATTAAGATCATAAAGAGGTCTCACTACAGACTTACTGAACAACTAAGATTAAAAACAGTGAGGCCACAAAAATGCTGAAACGGATGTGGGAAATCAGTCTCTCTCATAAATGGTGGGAATTTAAAATGTTACAGCCACTCTGGAAGATAGTTTGGCAGTTTCTTCAAAAACAAAACAAAATAAGAACAACAAACACATACAAAAAGGTGGGTACAGACTGACTATACAACTCAGCATTCACACTCCTGGGCATTTATTCTGGAAAAATGAAGCGTGCCCACATAGAAACTAGGTGTGATTGTGCACAGCGGCTTTCTTTACTTAGCTAGCTTTGTTTCAACAGTGGTAATGACCAAAATGTCTTGCAACAAGTGAATGGTTAAGCTAGATGTGGTATGTCCACACCATGAAATGCTACTCTACAACGAAAAGGTATATATTTTTCATATATATAACATGGATGGATCTCAAGGGTACTATGCTGATTTTTAAAAAGTTCATCTCAGCAGATCATAAGATGTATGATTCTATTTCTGTAATAGTCTCAGGACAACACGGTTACAGCAATGGAGAACCAGTTTGTGGTAATCAGGGGTTAGGGATGTTGGGGGAGGGTGGTGTTGAGGGAGGTGACAGGACTACAAGGAGGTGGCACCAGGGATGTCTTCATGGTCAAGCAGTGGTTCTGTATCTTGATTTTCCTGATAGCTGGCACTAATATGAATTTGCATGTGTGATAAAATGATACAGAACTATACAAACACCATGCACCAATGTCAATTTCCTGATTCTGAGATTATACTATAGTGATGTAAGAGGTAACCATTGGGGGAAACCTGGTGAAGACAACCTGAGACCTCTCTGTCCTGTCTTTAAAAAAAAAAAAACAAAAAAGATTGTATTGATTTATCTGACAGAGAGAGAGACAGAGAGTACAAGCAGGGAGAAGGGCAAGCAGAGGGAGAGGGAGATGCTGGCTCCCCGCTGAGCAGGGAACCCCATGCGGAGGCTGGATCTCAGGACCCTGGGATCACGACCTGAGCTGAAGGCAGATGCTTAATGACTGAGCCACCCAGGAACCCCTCCTCCATACTGTCTTTACAACTTCTTGTGATTCTATACTTATTACAACAATTTAAAATATAAAATAAAATAATGTACCTTACAGTATCAAGGATTATTTTCCAGCATAGTATAAAATCTTCACTCTCTCATCTTATTTAAAACCTCTGCTCTCACTAGCACTTCTAGATCTAGACTGATCCAGGCATTATTAGGGCAGGCTAAGTCATGCTGTAGGAATCAAAGGAAACAGATCAAAATCCTTGAAATTTGGGTACTTGAGCATAATAAAACATTGGCACCTATGTCCATGAAGGGTAGGGCAGTTCACCTCTGAGCAGTGACTCAGAGACCCAGGTTCCTTCCATCTTGTGGCTCTGCCATCTCCAACCTGTGTCTTCCAAGACCACCCTGGGAGGAGAAGGAAAATACTGGGGGATCCTGCAGGGGATTTGATGGAGAGGTCTAAATGTATCCCCTATCTCACTTATATTCCATTGCTCAGAAGGAAGCCAGCTTAACCTAAAGCGCTATTGGGAAATCTGGTCTTGCTGCATGCTCAGGAATAGCGCTCACAGTTGGAGGGAGCATCTCACAGTGTGTGGGTGGTGGGGGATGAGATTCTGCATTTCCTGCAGAAGGAAGGGTGACATGATAGTTTCCTTTTTTCCCCCTCTTTTGGTCTCCCCATGGAGGCAAGGAATGAGTAGAAGAAAGGAACAATGCCTTCTATGGGTGGTGTGTTGGGTTGGCTCCACTCTCTTCCTCCTTGGGCATCTCAGTGGGGTGTGCGGAGGTACTGCTCCCCCCGCGTTGGTACAGTGATTCCACCTTCCATGTGACACCCAGTCATCTTTCTGCATCTAACAGCACTTCTTTCCACTGGAGCCTCCTCACTCTACTCTTCAGAACGGGCACTGCGACCCAGAGAATCCTCCTGGGCAGGTGCCTTTGAGGTGATGCAAGCCCGACCCTGGGAGAGCCAGTATCCTGGTCCCACTGAAAGCTTGAGGTGCGTGCTGATCCCTCCACAGCCCAGAGAGAAGCTTTAACTGGACTCTTACCTTAGGTTTTTTTCTGGCAAGAGTCAGACAACACAGGCCAGTAGCTTCCCCAAGTTCTAATACTTTGCTCTTCACTAGTACCACAAGGCCTCCTTGCTTCGTGTGAGGAGGGAACCTCCTTTCTTCTCTGTGTGGGTGAGCAGGAGGGAAAAACAGTTCATCCTCTCTGGTTTCATTCAAATCAATTTCCTAGTCTTAGGTTACACAGAGGCAAGAGAGGGGTGCCACATTGCAGGACCCATACCCTCCGTTAGCAACTCCTGTGTGGATGCTTGGACTCCCCTCTCTAGAATATATTGCTGCTTACACCTACTATCTTCAGCTCTGGGGTCTCAGCCAAAATGCCCAGTAAATTGGGAAAGATGCATTTAACACTCTGTTAAATAACATTATTCCCTTTTTATAGTTGTAGATCCTCAGGTTCAAAATGGTTAATGAATTTGTGCAAAGCCCCACAGCTCTATGGTGGTTGGCAGACCTCAGGAGTTGTGGACTGTGGTGGATGAGATAGAGGAGAGGAGATGAAGAAAAAGAATGCAATTAGATTGAATTTTGGTGTTCACTGAGAGCAGAGGAGAATCCGTTCGATGTATGTAGTTGGGGATCAGAAAGTCAAGAAGTTAAGTATGGGTTAGAAAGTGTCTGCAAAACAAAAGAAAATGGTCAAGCTGTCATGTGTAAGAAATGGAATAGGAATTTGGGGGGAGGGAAGAGCAGAGCCGAAGAGAGAGAAGGAGGGAAGAAAGAGGGTGAGTGGGGCAGCTAGGTGGGAACCCGGGCCTGCTAAGTAGCGCCCTGATGAAGGACTTTAAGGAAAAAAATGTCCACTAGCCATTTTGTATTACTTGAGGTATAAGCCACCCATCTCCTAACCTTCGGTTAAGTCTCCTAAACATCCCTGCCTTATGAGCACGCTGCTGGAAAGGAGAGATCAAGGACAGAGCAGGCTAAGTCCAAGTCAGTGAAGAGTACAGAGAGGAGCTGGTGACAAGAGAAGAGAAGAGAGAGAAGCTGGTGACATTAGCCTAGAGAAAACAAGCTTGGAGGCCAAAGTGGCCCCCCAGGAAGGGTGCCCCCAGGAATGTGTGACAATATTGGGGGAGCACACTTGACTTCCTTGTGAACATTGCTGAGTCAGCTAGAGCTAATGTAATCCAAACCTCCTGTGACAGGGCGACTCTGGCTGACATCTGGGTTGCACTCAGATCATCAAAAATCCTCCTAAGAATGTGCTTCCTAACTCCTTCCTTACTAAACCTTTTACTCAACTCGCTAAAAAGAATAGCTTTGAAACAACTCCTACTTGATTTGCCATTTCAAGCCTTTCAGAGGAGGTGTTACAGAGGAACAGAAGAAACAAACACCAGAAAGAGTCAGATTCAGGATGAGAGAAGCAGAACTTGCAGTAAGATCAACTGATGATCCCTCACAGAGACCGAGTGACCAGCAAGCTGACCCAAAGCGCGCTCTGTGTGTATGCGTGCACGCGCCTGCATTTCCGGGTTTCCCCGATTTTCATGCGCACGTGAACCACTGAGGATCAAGGCGAGATGGATGGTGGCTAATGAGGTCTGCACTGCCAGTAGTTTGCCAAAGCCGCTGGTCGCAGTGAGGGTCAAGAACATGGAGCAGCAACTTTCTAACCTGGAAGGCCGTTAGTGGGGCCAAAGGAAAAAGGGGGACACGGAAAATCTAAAAGTGTAGATGAGTGGAGAAGAACAAAGGGAAAACAGAGGAAGAGAAGATTAAAAAAAAAAAAGTGCAACTATACAGATTCTATATTCTCTAGATTCTACATTAGATTCTCTAGTCATTCACTAGTATTATTCCAATGGGTTACATAACATTGGTAGTAGCATTTGTGTATATTCCCGCGGGGGTGGGCAAAACTAGTGCTGCGATACAGCTGTTTCCTGTATGAATGGAATTTACAATCTGGTGGAGAATATCACACACAACACACATGGAAAAATAAATTACAAGTCAAGTAAATGAGGCATGGAGCCTAATACTATACATATATTTAAAAAGAAACTTTCTCATCTGTTTTACCATTTTCCTACTGCCTGTTGATGTGGAGAAGCAGACTTATTATCACAATTTTATGGAGAGGGGAGCTCAGGGAGGTGAGGGGACTTGTTCAAGGTCATACTGCTAGTAAGGAGCAGAGCCTGGTTTTGTTCTGGTGCTGTTTCCATTAACCTCCCCAGTTGAGGGCAGTAAAGTTTATTGTATTCCTCTTCACCCACTTTTCTCACTTTCTCTAGCTTGGCAGGCCAGGGCTTCTCAGCAGTTCAACATTTAACTGGTTTATGGTTTCCTCCCTCATTCAAAATCTAAATTAGTTAAACAAATTTCCTGGAAAACCAAAATAATCTCTAAGCAAAGTCCACTCCCTGGTCACATTTGCCTAAATAGGAGGTATTTTCAGAATATAAGTCACTGAAAACAGCAGGGAATCATGAAAACCTCTTTGCAATCTTAATTTCTCCATTGCCTGTTGCTTGGTTCCCAAACTCAGTAATACAACTCAGCCTCTCTTACGGATGTGTATGTTTACGGGACCTGTGTCTTTATACACATGCAGATATACATGGGACATCATTTTACTAATTGAAAACAAGTTCTCCCATTAGTGCCAGAACATGAATTCAACCCTACTGTTATTGTAACTTAATGATCTAGTCTAACCCTAAATGGGTCTGTAGTCTGACAGACAATTTAATAAACGTAAATGCAGGTGAATTTCCACCTAAATTGCTCATGCTTGTAATGCACATATTCACTGATGCCTGCTTCCAGGAACTGATTACACACATACAAGTTAACTAGTTAAGTGGAATTTGCTTGGGAAGGAAGAGTCTAATGGTGATGGCAGTCCGGGCAGAAAGGATGACAGTGGGCCAAGTTTCCCACTTAGTGGAGTTTTGTTGTGCTTCCTTGCTTCTTACCAACAGAACATACCAGGGGCATTGTACCCCTATCACCTCCTGACTTCATGAGTTGTGAATGTGAGTGTTGCCGAAGGACACTTACATCATGTGCTGGAAATTCTTATTCTCTGTCCTTAATCCAGCTCCCATCCCTCCCATCCCTGAAATACATTTCCATTTTCTCCTTTTTAAAGCCTTAACCCCCATATTTCCAAGCTCCAGTCTTTTCCTCATTTACATCTTTATGTCTTAGAATATATTGAAAATATATATTTGGAATATCCCCAGACATTGATTTTGTTTCTTCTCCAATTCCCCATTTAATGCAATAATTGCTGGAGGATTGGGCTCATTTGTTTATTTCCTCAGGGCTCTGAAATGCACAGTTTTGAAAGGCACAAGAGTGAAGGATCTAAAACCCTGAATTCTTGAGAGTTGCTCAATGTTGGAGCTTTGGGGTGTTAATCAGTCTCCAGTTGTTTCCCCCTTCTTTAGCTATGATCAACTAATAATTATGCCTAGGGGACAAATGGGGATCAAAATATGTTTCCTGGCTTCATTAAGGGCAAAGTTGGATTGGAGAACACAGCAGGAAGTGTGTGTTCTGTTAAAAACAGGAAGACCTGAGAGAGAGAGAGAGAGAGAGAGAGAGAGAGAGAGAAGAGTGAAGAGCTAAGAGACTAAGAGACACTGGAGATGGTCTACAGAAATGTCCCTCTAATCCCCTTCCTGAGCCTGGTGTAGGCATGGGGGTAGACCATCTGGCTGAGGAGTAAAGATGTTCCATAAGCCCTTGCACATTTGCTCTTCTTATGCTGCTTTGGGAAGATTTCTGGTTAAGTAGGTGTTCATAGCCTCCCCTTTTCTGAGAAGTAGTCAAGGGAAGGCCCAGGAGCACTACTGGTTTAGACCCTTGCCCCAGGGCCCGTGCCCTAAAAGATGCTGCTCTGGCCCTCCTTTGATCACATCCCACCCAATGGGACAAGAGAAGGGGCCCAACCCAAGACCACACTCTCCTTGGGAATCTCCTGCCCAAATCATTTGAAGCATGTGTGGGCTTCTCCCTTGGTGGGCTTCTAGGTCTCTGCCCTCCTGCTTGTACCCCTGGTGAGTGGGACCACACCACTTGGATATAGGTCTCTAGGACTGAGTGATGGCCAAGGGGTAGACACATGTAGTGGTGTAGAGGTCAGGGGTGTGATGGGCCTTGGACACCCCAGCTGGAGCTGCAATGTTGGAGTGTGGGGTGGAGATGGAAGGAAGAGGAGAGGGAAGGGGGCAAACCACAGGCTGATGGTCAGCTGCCCTAGAAGCCTGATTTCTGGTATAGGACTCTAAGTACTGTGAGACTTTTAAGTTAGAATAGTTCAGGTTGTTATAAACATATCTATGTAGGAGAGCAGAACATATTTTATTTAATGGTTTATTAGCTTGATTTATGGCTTTTAAACATTCAGACACATGGTATTTGGACCTCTATGTGTATTCTTGCCCTAGGCCACAAAGGTTAGGAATAGGAACAAGTAGGTCCTGGGCCTGCCTCTTATCGAGGCTCTAAGGGAGAGAATAGAGGCTGTCTTGCTGCATAACAAAACACCCCAAACTTAGAGACCTAAGACCACAGCTATTTTATTATGTTCACCACATTCATGGATCACGAATTCAGAGTGGGCCCATGGTGGGGACAGAGGCTTGATGTGTGGGCTTTCCACCAGTAAGACTGGAAGGCTGGTGGTGGCTCGGTGACTGGGGACAAGAGTCACTGAAGACATCCTCTCTCAGTGTGGTGATCACTGTGGGTGTTTGGCGGGGCTCCCTGCTGGAGGTGTTGGACCCAACATTTACACACAGCCTCTCCTTGTGACCCAGGCTTCCTCGGAGCTTCATGGCTGGGTTCAAGGGTAAGCGTCTTAAAAAGACCCAGGCAGGAGCTGTCAGGCATTTTATGACATAGCCTTGGAAGTCACATAGTGTCACTTCTGCCCTGGTTATCCATCTACCGAGGTTCAAGTGGAGGAAACACAGACCCCACTCATTGATGGGAAAAGTGTCAAAAGCACGTTATACAAAAGGGCTCTGGGATAGAAGATATTGTTGAGGCTACTTTTTGAAAATGCAGTCTGCCACAGTGTCCTCTGTTCATAGTAGTGGTTTGGGAGCATCGTAAGGAATGGGCCATGCATTAAAAAAGCATCAGTGACTCTAAATCTCAGTCACTGCTTTTATTTGACGCTAATGACTCCAGAGAAGGTTTAGGTGGTACGTTTTTGTGTGTATGTGTCCTTAAAAAAAAAAAGATCCCAGTGAATGCTTTTTAGACTAATAACCACAAACTTTAGTAATAAGAGAGCCACTAATTTGGATAATTTAGATTAAAAAAAATCAGACTTCATGTTTTATTTTGAAACAATATCTCGTAAGGTAATTAGCAAAACAAGTTTGAAGGGAATGCTGTCTAATTATTTGAGGAGCCAAACATTATCTATGCAAATATTCTGTGTATGGAATGGAGTAATTATGAGATTTTATCACTTGTTCATTAAATCTTGTCTCCACAACCACACTTGGCAATATTCTCTTATTTGATAGTCTTTAAGTACTTGAAAATGAAGCAATGTCTTTAAAGAATTCTTCTGTATTTATAACCTGTTTCTACAAACTTATTTTGTTCCACAAAAATCTCAAATTATAAGCATTTGTCTTGCTATATGTTTTGTTTCATTTCATTTTGGGTTGTGTTTAAAGAGCTAGTCTTCCCTTGAGGGAACAAGGGTAGCAAAACCAAACCAATCAATACCCACTGACTTGTGACCAAGTTGGGTTACTGGTAGGGTATGTGAGGGGTCAGAACGAATCGGACATCAGTTTGTGCTTCTCTTTCGGTGAACCTTGGTGTTCACTCTGGGGATCCAGAAGCAACTTACAGTATCAAGAATGTAGGTCAGCATTACTTTATGTAACTGTCCCCCTTTTTGTTTTCAGTTGGGAGGTCAGGGCAAGAGTAAATGTCCGTAGAGGTTGTCCATCCAGATTGAGCCTGGAGGCTGTCCAAAGAGACAGAGTCCAGTTGAGGTTGGGTGTTCACTGCCTGCTGTCAGCAGGTGATGGGGACAGCAGCGAACTCTTCCCCGCAGGTGTTTGGGGCAGAAATGGCAGCACAGTTATTTAGATCAACAACTATACCTTCCTTTGTGAGGAAGTCTCTGAAACGAGACAACGTGGGTTCACACTTACTACTTGTGTGATCGCCAGCAAGTGTGCCCCAGTTCCTCACATCTCTAAAATAAGAATAAGAATAGGACTTACCATGTAGGATTCTTATGAGGTGCCCTGAATAATACATGCAAAGTACTTCAAGCAGCGTCTTGCACACAGCTGACCCTCCCCAAAGGCTACTGTCTCTCTACACCGGCCACCAACAGCAGTCACTTCCTGGCAGTTCACTATTGGCAGATGCTATTTTATCCCTACCATAACTCTGCGTGGTGGTTGGTTTCATCCCCATTTTGTAGATGAGGAAAGATGCCCAGGGAAGTTCCAAGTCTGCTCAAGGTCATGCATCAATAGGTGAAAGAACTGGGATTCGAACCTGCTTTGGTCGGACACAAAATCTCATGAGCTTCGCCACCACCTGGCACTGCGATGAAAACAAAATTAAACAAAGCAAAAATAACCTCGTCATTAGCATACTTGATGCTTGTTGAGAAGGCTATTAGGTTATTCTTAGACCGTAAGGTCTGCGGTGGCTATGAGGTCTTCGATACCGTCCAGCATGGTGCTCTGTGCCGAAGACCTTACCAGAGCTTTCTGTTCCCCTGCCACTGTTGCTGCTGATAACACTCTAAGCTGGAACCTTGGACATGGCCTCGAGTGCTGTTGGCAGGGACCCTGTGCTCGGGAACCAGCCCCGGGTTACAGCGACCTGGATGAAGGGATGGGTGGTGTTTTGGGTGGAGGGAAGGTCAGAGAGTCTCCCCATGAGTCCTTGATTCTCCCACATTTCCATCCATTTTCAAGAGAAGTCAGACCAATCGACTTTTGTTGAGCTCTGCTCAAATAGAGCCAAGTTACCTTTCTGCTGGAGCCTCTCCTCGCCGGTGCTTCTCTTTTTTCTCTCAAACCACAAACAAGGGAAGATTGATAGCCGGGATGGAAAAACCCATGGTGCGGTCTCACAAATATAGGTCTAGGCTGGGGTGGGGGAGATCCTCCTTCCTCATCTGTTTGTTTAAAGATAAAGAGGCCCTTTCAGTCCACATGGGGTCCAGCAATTTAACCACAGACTATATTAATGTGTGTCAGAAAGTACCCACTGGGCTGGGCTGAGTGCGGAAGGACAGGAACCCTGAGTTCTCATCACCCTGGGCTCAGCTTCCCCAATCTCCTCCATTTAAAAGTTTTATCTCTTAAGTGCTTATTGTAGTATCTCCTATCCCAAGTTTTTAAATTAAAAAAAAAAGTTTAAGCCTTTTATGTTTCTAATACACAGAGACCCTGGAATTTCAGATCTGCCAATAACTCTCCCGTTCCAAAGAAAAAAAAAAGTCATTTTTTTTCCTTACTGGAATTTTTTCATTCCTTCCCACCCACCCCACCTCCATTTCTCATTTCCTCAGGAAACCATTTAGTTGGAGACACAGGGAAAGTTTTCCAACACACTTCCCACAGCCCCCACAGACTCACGCACACCCAGAGAGCAATTTAGCACCAAGAACATATGTTGCAAGATACTCAGCCTTGCCCATAAAGATTTCTGTCTCCACTTCTCTGGAGCACCGGGAAGGCCTGATGGGGAAGGCAGCCGTCATCCCTGCTCACACCAGTCACCCTTCGGGAACCTGTGGAGGCAGTGTGGCTGGCCCCGGGGTACCTGCCCTCTGCTCTGGGCGGTCAATCAGCGAGGCGAATATAGAGTTGCTATGGCTCTTCCGTGGTGTCCCTGAACATGACCTTCCTGGGGGCTTTCTAGAGGAAAGGGAGGTGAGGGAGGGACTCCCTTTTGACTTTTGGAGGGACTATGGGAGTGTTGGTCATTTTAAAAGATTGAACAAATATTTGAGAACTTTATCATGTACTAAACAACGTTTCAGGTGCTGAGGATATAAATGGTGAAGGAGATAAGCAAAGTGCTTGCTTCCAGATTTCACTTTCTAGTTTAGGGATTAGGAGTATTAAGTAGAAAAGGCAAAACAAGAGTAGATAGGCAAAATCCAGGAAAACTAATAAGCAAAATGCATGTATTGAGTAATCAGAGCTATGAAGGGATCAGATAGCATTTTAGAATAGTGACTAATCTCCTTTCTGCCTGTAACTTTGGGGAAGCCTTCCTCCCCAGGCTCGAATTTTGGAGTTCCCTGACCTATGGCTAGGCTCTGAGAGTCTTAGTGCTGGATGCCTTTGTCCGGTCCAAGGCAAAGATCCCCCTTTGCCCTCCAGAGATGGAGTTCAAAAAACCTTTGTGAGTAAAGATCTGAGGTCCATTACACTTTCAGGGGCTCCTGGCCACACTTCACTAAGAGAGAAACAAGAATTCAGAATGCTTTGGAAAACACTTTCTACCCTGTGAGCCCCCCAACACATGAACAGCTTCTTAAAACACTCAAGCAGCAAAGTGAAAGTGAGCAAGGTAGAAAAATTTCCAGATTTAACAAAAATATTACATGTCCCCAAAAGGGATGCCCCTGTGTCGTTCACCTTTCATACTTCATCAAGTATCTTGGGACCAAGTCTCATCTTGTCCAAATCCAAGGATTCTTGGCTGCTCCAGGGAAGCTGACTTTTCTTTCTAGTTGCCCACACTCACCTTCTCAGTGCCATGAAGGATTGCTTCCATGCGGTTTTAGTCTGCATTCTTGCTTTCCCTTTGGATTAAAAAAAAAAAAAAATGTTCTTTTGTCGAGAAGAGGCCTCCAGGAATTGGAGGCTAGGGAATTGACTGTAACCTGAGGTAGAAGACCTTCGGAGACTGAGCTTACACTCTGCTTAGCAACCACCAGATGTCAGCAACTCATCTAATTTCAGTTCTTTAGCAAAGGGGAACCCACGACAGAAGGAATGACTGCCTTTGGCTGACATCAGCTTTTTTTAAGTTTCAGGTGTGACTGCAGAAAGGTGTCTACTCTTAGGAAAAGTGTTAATGGCTTGAGCCAGATCCAAGTCTGAGGATGAGAAAAGCACTCAAACATATTCACGTGATGGGAATTCTTGGGCTAATACTTTCTTTTGATGGTTTGTTGTCAGCACCATTTACAGATAGTGAAAAAGAAGTTTGTCAAGGAATTAAAGATTCACCAGGAAGATTTTTAAGGCCAAAAGCAACGAGACAGATAAATTTGCTTTCGAGGGTTTTTTTGTTTGTTTTGTTTTAACGAATCCTGCTAGACTCTTAAGAAAATCTCTGTAAGAAGGGAAAGAGAAAGTGCAAACATTATTTAAAAGAGGAGGCAAAAATAAGGTACCCAGAGGGCAGTAGGTAATTACAATGACCTCCTGAGATGGTTATTTATTTTCCCAAACCAGATGAAGCAGCCATCAATATAATAAAATGTGAGACTATGCCTTTGGTGAATGAAAAGTCTAATACAGCTAAAATTTCCTGGAGTTTTGTGGTGGGCACCTGCTCATCAGCTAATGGGTTTCACAAACTTATAATGTTTTCTTCAGTAAGTCAAGCCCAGAGTCCCAATGCAGTAAAATGATATTTATTAGAAGTTCTCAGACTCTAGCACCTGGGTGGCTCAGTTGTTAAATGTCTGCCTTTGGCTCAGGTCATGATCTCAGGTTCCTGGGATCAAGCCCCATATTGGGCTCCCCACTGGATGGGAAGCCTACTTCTCCCTCTCCCACTCCCCCTGCCTGTGTTCCGTCTCTTGCTATGTCTCTGTCAAATAAATAAATAAAATCTTTAAATAAAGTAAAAGCTATTAAAAAAATAAAAGTTCACAGACTCCCAAGAACCTTAACGGCCGTGATTCCCCTACATTCTTTTCTTGGTCTCGTCTCTTCTCCCACTTTTTGCTTTTATTCTTATTCCTGCTATAGACTCTGAACTTCAAGGTCAAATGGGCATTGCTCATTGTTAGAAAAAGAAAACTGTGTGGTTAGAAGTGCAAGGGGAAGGAGAAGGTGTTCTCTGCAGCACTATCTCAGTGTGAAGGTTCATTACCATAAAATTAAAATATGTGACCAAATCCCCAAGCCAGGCATTTAAGCAAGGCAGGGGCTCCTTGGGCTCTGCAAACAACCCCCTCTTCAAGGCCTAGCATTTTGCTTGGCCCTGAGAGGGTGCTAGAACCTCCCATGGACTAAACAGAGCATGACCCATCTCTCCAGCCTCCTTCCCACATCTTATCTCTCACAACCTCATCCAGCACTTTGGTCCCCTACATAAGCCTCAGCTTTCCTTTCTCGAAGTCTGGCTTCCTGCCACTCTCTCCCCTGGAGTTTCCTTGCTCTCATTCAAATTCAGTTGATGTTTCAACCTCTGCCACTTTCCTAAAGCCTTTAGGTATCGCTCCAGCCCAGTGTTATTTTGCACCCCTTCCCTCCTAAGCCCTTGGGGTAGCAGATTTGTAGTTCTTTCAAGTAACAATCTTATATTTTATTGATAATGATATGGCTATAATTGTATGTCAATAATTACTGTAACATATCATATGGCCATCTATATCAACATTGTGTGAAGTGACTTCTTCCGCATTTTCTTCCAAATAGGATATGTTTCTTGAAGTTTAAAAATGATGTTTGGCTCCGTGTTTTATAAAGGGTAGGATGCCAAGTAGATACTCGCTCACTGAAAGTGGAAATGCTCTGCTTGCTGAGCTCAAGTTGTGCACTAGCTTCCGGAGTATACATCCATGGAAATATATTTCTTTTTCTTTTTTCTTTTCTTTTCTTTCCCTTTTTTTTTTTTTTTTTTTTTAAGATAAATGAGAAGTAGAGCCTGGAACCTTCTGTTCCCTCCCATTCATGGCTCCCTTTGAGATCCTCAAATGAAGAAAGGCCCAGAAAAGTAGAAGTGGTTCGGTTTCCACCCCCTTTCTCTGAGGTGTGGTTCCTCCTGATGGGGAAGAATGTCAAGCCTCAGTTCCCTGAGGGTAATTTGATCTGCTAATTATATGCAAAGACCCAGATCCCTAAAAGGGGGTTTGACTCTGTTGTCACCTGGGAAATGTCAACAAATGACATTGACTCCCATGGAGCCAGCACGTGGCTTCTGGATGGGCAAGGCTGGTCAATAGGGGAAGCAGGTGAGGGGGGCGGTGCTCAGGGTCACCAGGGGCTGGGATGGGAGGGGCACCTTCATGATTCGCTCCCTGTACCTTTGTTCTTCTGGATGAAATTTAGAAAAAATTCATCATGTTTCCTAGATCAACTTTCTGCTTTCTGAGCTGGCAACAGAGGAAATGCCTTGCCAAAGCCGCGACAGGTCTGTACGGTGTCAGGGCCCTGTGCTCCCTGGGTGCCCTGGGGCTTCCCCTACCCCTAAACCAGGGGTGCACCGCGGGAGGCCAGCTCTTCCGCTGGACAGCAAGCTGAGGTCAGAGGAAAGACTGTGTGTGGCTGGCGAAGCCCATTATGGTCACTTTCTCCTCCAGTTAGCCAGTGTTTGCTGTGGGCTACGAGCCTGACACTCACCCCCTCTTCAATCCTTAGCACAACTTTGGAGATTTTTCCATTTTACAGAAAAGGAAACTGTAGCTCAGAAGGTAAGAAAATTTGCCCTGAGTCATACAGCTAATAAAGAGCAGGGTTGACTTTTAAACCCAGGTGTCTGGGGCTTTGTACTGGGCTCCAGTACCTGATTTAGCTTCATGACTTAGGAAGGACAAGCCATAAAACTTCTCTGAGCCCCCGTGTCATCTTAGAAAGAAGGGCCTGGGCTGGTGGATCTGAAACTGCTTTGTTCAGTATGGTGGTCACTCTCAGGATGTGACTGTTGAACACCTGATGTGGCTCGCCTGAATTGAGAAGTGTTGTGAGTGTATGTTACATACGGGATTTCAAAAACCAGAAAAACAGAATGTGTAATATTTTGATACTATTTTATTTTTAAGATTTTATTTATTTGAGAGGGAGGGAGAGCATGAGAGAGGAGAGGGTCAGAGGGAGAAGCAGACTCCCCTCGGAGCTGGGGAGCCTGATGCGGGACTTGATCCTGGGACTCCGGGATCATGACCCAAGCTGAATGCAGTGGCTTAACCGAGCCACCCAGGCACCTGATATTTTCAATACTGATTACATTTCAAAATGATAATATTACACTTATGCTATGTATCACATATATATGGTTAAATATATACATGTTATTAAAATTAATTTGTTTTATTTTTAGTTTGTAAAATGTGGGGCTAGTAGAACATTTACACTGACCCGAGTGGCTCAAACAATTTTTCTCTCAGTGCTTTTTAGACTTTTCTGATGAATTGTCACTAGAAATCAAGTATCTCAAGAACTGACATTCCTGCATGACTCTTCGGGTCTGGAGTTGGGGATGGAAGTAGCAGCTGAAGCCGAGGGACGAAGCACAGCCAGCCAGCGTACCCGTGGCAAAGGCACAGGCTCCATCGGGACCCAGAAGGGTTGCTGAACTCGGTTACAGCGGACTCGGACGGGACGGCCTGGTGACAGCCCCTGACGTGCGGTCTTGCACGTCTCAGCAAGCACGCCCACATCACATTTGCAGGTGCCAGGTGAAATGCTTTACACAGAATTCCTTACCAAGTGTATGATTTCATCTAATCCTTACAATAGCCCTCTGGAAGCAAAATCCCCTATTAGGCGGACTTCACACATCTGGGTGACAACTGAGGCACAGGACAGGTTAAGCAACTTGCCCAAGGTCCTAGAGCTAGTTTATGATAAGTGTGTCTGATTCAAAAGCTTATGTGTATAAGCATTAGGTAATATGACCTATTCCAAGAAGCCTCAGTGTCTCCCCCCTGTAACCAGGTGACAAGTGGAAAAAAGCAACAACTGTTCGTTTCTTGGGAAAGACACTGGCCCTGGAGGAACCTTCCAAAAGATCCTTGATTCTGGTCAGGGATTATTTATATATCCGGAGGGCTTGTCCATCATTAGCTACCTCCCAGGCAGAAGTGCTCCAGACTAGGCTCTGTGCCCCCGAGGTTCAGAGAGACTATGTTTTCTAGGTTCTTCAGCTGAAGAGAGATAGCAATAAGGCAGATGGAGATGATTATTTACTATACGTAAAACTCTGCCGAGCGGGGGCGCCTGGTGGCTCAGCTGGTTAAGCGTCTGCCTTAGGCTCTGGTCATCATCCCAGGTTCCTGGAATCGAGTGCAGCATCGGGGTCCCTGCTCAGCAGGGAGCCTACTTCTCTCTCTCCCTCTATCTGCTGCGCTCTCTCTATCTCACTGTCGAATAGATAAAATCTGTTAAAAAAAATTAGGAGCACCTTGGTGGCTCGGGTGATTAAGCACCTACCTTCAGTTAGGGTCATGATTCAGGGTTCTGGGATCGAATCCCACATTGGGCTCAGGCAGGAAGTCTGCTTCTCCCTCTGCCTGTCACTCCCACTGCTTGTGCTCTCTCTCTCTAACAAATAAATAAAATCTTAAAAAAACAAAAAACCTCTGCCAAGCAATTGAATTAAAACTGGGAGGTTTGTCTCCATTATCCAACAGTTTCCCAAACATTCAGGTTTGGCAACTTGAAGGCTGTACTTTGAGATTTCCTTCCAGGTATGTGATGCTGTGTGCATCGGCCAGAAGAGAGAGCTTACACAGTAATTGGAACACAAAAATGTTAAATATAAAGAATTATTAACTATAACGGGTGATTAGAATAATGAGGTGTTGGCTAGGAAGAAGTAAAGAGAACTCTAAAGATATAGGAATAGCAGTTGGGAGAAGCAACTATTCCCCCCGGAACACCTCCATGCTTCTTGTCCACTCCCCCTCCGAACCACCCCCTAGGCTGGGATTCTGACATGGTGGGAGAAAGCATGATTGTGGCCCCCTGGATAGAAAATGAATAGCTGTGTCAGAGGAATTTGCTGGAGATCTGCCCTCTAGACCTCATCATAAATGAGCTCTCTAGGGTGCAGACAAAGTTGCTGGGGAGGTCGTGTCTCTCGGAAGACATTTTGATAAAATTACCTGAGGTGCTGGGGGAAGCTGCTAGATGTGGGGCGCGGCTGGCTGCCACGCATGGAAGGAACTGGATACTTGTGGAGCCACCTGTGCTGCGGCAGCTGGCCGCTAGAAAGGTTGCCCGGGCTTCAGGAGCCTGGCACTGAAGAGCTGCCCACTCGGCAGGAGCTGGGCAAACTGGGTGTGCTCCCGGCACCCGGCGTGGACCAAGGCTCTGTGCGGCAGGAGCTGGACCCTGAAGACTCTCCTGGTGGGTGGAGACAGAACAGTGCACCTGTGGCCTGTGATGGGGGATCCCGCTGGACAAGAGCACCAAACGAGGATGGGTATCTCTGCCCTCCTGCAAGGTCTCTCCATGCTTTCTGTGGACAAAACCTAGCATGACGCTGGTGGGCAGAGGAAAAATGTGGAAAGCGTCCGTATATATTTTTTTAAGAGCAGGTGATGAAGGGTGAACTTGGAGCCTAGAGACGATAAATCCATAACTGGCACCCTATAGAAGAGAAGAATGGTTTTTAAACTCTAGTGTTCCTAAGCAACACCTGGTATTTGTGAAAACTCTGGAGTCTAGGACCCCAGGGGATCTGGGATTGGCTCCGGAATTTGCGGTTGGCACAGGTACTCCGTGTCACCTGGATGGGTGATTTGCTACTATCAATATCCACTTGGATTATCACAGTAATCTCAGCTGATATCCACAATTGCCTTCTTATTCCTATATCATATATTTTGCACAAAGCAGCCGAGTGATCCTATTCCCCTTTTTATTTTTATTTATTTATTTATTTATTTATTTATTTATTTATTTATTTATTTTAAAGATTTTATTTATTTGACAGAGAGAAACACAGCCAGAGAGGGAACACAAGCAGGGGGAGTGAGAGAGGGAGAAGCAGGCTTCCCGCCGAGCGGGCAGCCCGATGTGGGACTCGATCCCGGGTCTCCAGGATCATGACCTGAGCCGAAGGCAGTGGTTTAACCAACTGAGCCACCCAGGCGTCCCCCTATTCCCCTTTTTAAAAAATTATTTATTTTATTTATTTGACACAGAGAGAGACAGCACAAGCAGGAGCAGAGACAGAGAGAGAGGGAGAGGCAGATTCCTTGCTGAGCAGGGAGCCCGACATGAGGATTCAATCCCAGGACCCTGGAATCATGACCTGAGCTGAAGGCAGATGCTCAGCTGACTGAGCCACCCTGGGGCCCCTTAGTGATCCTATTCTAATATAAGTTAGAATATGTCACTCAACTATTCAAAAATCCTTCAGTGGGTCCCCATCTCACTAGAGAAAAAGTTCAAGTCCCTACAGGGACTTGCATGATTTGGGCCCCCACTACCTCTCCCGTACTACTCTCTTTGTTCACCCTATGTGGACCACACTAACTTTGTTGTTGTACCTTGAACATTCTGGGCAACCACAGACCCAGGACCTATATTATCATAATTCCTTCTTCCTGGTGGGTTCCCCTCCTAGATTTCTGCAAAGCTCAAATCCTCACTTCTTTCTATTCTTTGCTCAAATGTCACTTTCTTCAACAAACTCTCCCCTGACCACCCACTTTAAAATTACAGTTCTCTTTCTACCTCTTTACCCGGTTACTCCTGATTCACCTTCCCTTATTGTTTTTCTCCATAGCACTTACCATCATTTAACTAATTATCTGTTCTACTCACTTATATTGTTTGTTTTCAGTCTTGCCCCTGTAAACTCCATGAGAAAAAGAATTTGTATCTGTTTTGTTCACTGCTGTCTCCTCTGGGGCCTTGGATGTTGCTTTGGACCAGAGGTGCTCAATGAGGATTCACTAAATGAATGAATACAGCCTACCTTTCCAGAAACTTCTCTATGGAGTATATAGATTGTGAAGTTGTTATACTAATGGAGAGCCAAGCTCCATAACAGTTCTTAAATATGTTAAAATCTCCATGTACATGACCACTAACATGGACTTTCCAGGGAGCTACACTTCATGAAAACAGAGGCCTTTAGAGCAGTATGGATGCAGGGAATAAAGAGAACATGTCTGTACCTATTCAGAGGAGTGCAAGGGCACCCAGTTCGATAAAAGAGCAGGTGCAATTTTAGAGAGAGAACATTGTAATGAATCACAATGACTATTTTTGAGAAAGGCTGTATTCTTAGTCACTCTGGAAAGTTTCTAGAGGCTTTTGAATTTAGAAGACTAGGCTCCAGATACAAATAAAGCTGGTCTGTCTTTTTCCCAGGGCCAACTTTTCTTGCTTGGGGAGGAAGGAAGCATGCCTGTGCTGGTACTTCCTTCAGGCTCTGGAACTTGTCCTCCATCACTATCCGGATCAGACCTCTCCTGCCGGCTCTTCACACTGAAGGACTGCGTGAATTCCAAGTGCGGCCTTGCAAGTGAGTCATATCCCTCTTTCACGTGACTTGGACCTTATTTAGCCAAGGACATTTAAGAGTTTCTGGATGAATTATTTAAGGAGAGGACAAAGGAAGACTGAGAGGTAGATCCTGAGATTCAAGTTGGATTGCAGAATGGATTAGAGGCAACAAAATAGGCTTGGCACATCATGTATATATGCTCTTGTAGGGCCAATGGTCTAGAAGTCTTTTTAGAAATATTTTGGGATGCCTGGGTGGCTCGGTTGAGTGACTGCCTTCGACTCAGGTCATGATCCTGGAGTCCCAGGATTGAGTCCTGCATTGGGCTGCCGGCTCAGCAGGGGAGCTTCTTCACCCTCTGACCCTCCCCCATCTCACGCTCTCTCTCTCTCAGTCTCTCAGATAAATAAATAAATACAATCTTTAAAAAAAGAAATATTTTAAAAATGGAATTGGACAGGGGTGGCTGGATGGCTCAGTTGGTTAAGCATCTGTCTCTTGGCTCAAGTGATGATCTCAAGGTCGATCTTCAGCCTTGAGTAGGATTCTGTGCTGGGCGTGGAGCCTGTTTAAGATTCTTTTTCTCCCTCTGCTCCTCCCCCCATTTAGAAAAATGGAATTGGACAGAAAAGGTGAAATCTTATTGTCAGAAGACAGAGGAAAAAATGAGACAATAAGAGTTGATTTTCAGTTATTGGGGTTGTTAAGTCTGTTTATGGAGTCCAGGCAATTTAATCCAATTTAATTCTCCATCATTATGATCCTATCACCTGATTTTAACACTTGCTAAGAAAGGATCAGCCATATACATGCTACAATATTCTGTGTGTCCTGAGTATGGGCATGATGGTCTGAAAATACCCTGCTTTGTAAGTTCATAGAAGTCTGCAAAATGTATTTCCTCTTCCAAAAGTTGTCGACTCACCAAAGCTTTGGAAGGTAGCTTGGGTCTTGAGAACTTCCAATGGGAACTCATCACCAAACATCATTAACTTTTAAAAAGACTATCTCTTGTTCATCATTTTATTATCAATATGTCTATTGCATAGGAAACCAGATTAGACTAGCAAGAACCGTTGAAAGAGGCTAACTGACCCTCAGGTGTCCCTAAGAACCATGAAGGAAGACCAGAATAATGCAAGGGAGGTTCATTGCCTCCCCTGACCCAGCACCCTTCTGCAATGATTTCTTGGTTTGTCTTACTTGCTTGTATTGGTAATACATATGCTCTCCCGTTGTCAGAGCCAACAGCCAAATCTCCATATCATACTCCATCAGCAGCACTTGACAGAGCTCAACTTGAAAAGCTTTTTCAGACCTGGATAGCCCTCTATTTTGGTTATTCATTTACTGGTTATTCACTAACTGTTCCCTCCAGTCTTTTTTGCTGTTTTTTGGTCACTTCTGTAAGATCCACCAGTTAGAAGGTCTAAGGATTTAGTCTAAAAATCTCTTCTATGTTGTAACTCATCACTGCCAAGATAACCTCACTCAGGGTCATGGTTTTAAATATCACCTATTTTTCAAGAACTTGAAAATTCATATCTCAAGCCAGGACTGTTCCCCGAAAGCAGGTAATATGCAACTTTTTACTTGACACTTCGCCATTTGATGTCTGATAAGTACTGCAAACTAACAAGCTCCTGATTTCCATGCTCCCCCCCACAAATCTTCTTCCTGTAGTTTTTCCATCTTAGTTAATGGCAATCTTATCTGTTTAGTTGCTTGTGGCTGAAAAACTTGGGTCCCCCCCCTTGACAGTTTCTCTCATCACCAACGTCCAACCCATCAGGAAATCCTGTTGGTTTTATCTGACTCCCTCTCATATCTTGATCCTAGCCAGCATCATTTTCTCTCTAGATTCCTGGATAGCTCTCAAGAGGTCAGTCTGCTTCAATACTTGCCCCCCAGATTTATTCTCAAGATAGTAGCCAGAGTGATCCTTTGAACTGGTAAGTCACATCTCCTCTGCTAAAAATCTTCCACGGCTTTCTGTCTTACTCAGGGGAAAAACCAGAGCTTTGCAGTGGCCCTAAATGCCCCATGTGATCTGTTGTCACCCACACACCTGTCTAGCTTAATCTCCTACCACTGTGACTAGCTTCACCCTGGCCACACTGGTTCCTTGACTTTCCTCAGAGGCACCAGCCATGCTCCCATCTCAGACTCTCTGTTTTTGCTGCACATTCAGCTCTGGGAAGTTCTTCTCCTGCATAACTTAATGAATCCCTTCCTCACTGCTTTCAAGGTCCCTGCTCAAATGTTACCTTCTCTGAGAGGTCTTCCCTATGCCCTAAAAAAAAAAAGGGTGATCTGTCTTGGCCAAGTTTTTGGTAAAGTATGAGTAGTTTGCAAATAATCCTGCAGCCCATCATGAGATTCTTACTGCCACTCTCCTTCCCATCCTTTTGTGTCCCCTAGCCCTACTCAATTTTCTCTTCTTAGTGGTTTGTCTCACTTATTATCTGACATAATATATACTTGCTTGTCTGTTTATTGTCTCCTTTCCAAAACTGAAACATAAGCTTCATAAGAGCAAAGGAAATATGTTGATTGTGTTTGCTGCCACATTCCAGTTGCCTTGAATACAATGTGGCACATAGTAAGTGTCCAATAAATATCTGTTGAATGGATGAATGCATACATGAGAAACAGTTTCTGGAAGATTAGGACATGCATAATGAATGGCACTGTTGCAGACTGCTTATTTGTGTCCCTCCAGAATTCATATGTTGAAGCCAACCATGTGATGGTATTGGATATGGAGCCTTTGGGAGGTGATGAGGTCATGAGGACAGTGCTCTTATGATGGGATTAGTCCATTATTAAAGGGATCCCAGACTGCTCCCTCATCCCTTCTGGCCATGTGAGGACACAGTGAGAAGGTGGCCATCTGTGAACCAGGAAGCCAGCCCTTCCCAGATCCTGAATTGACAGACATCCCGATCTAGGACTTCCCAGTTTCCGGACCTGTAAGAAATAAGTTCTGTTGTTTCTAATACACCTCGTCTCTGGTATTCTGTTACTGTGGTCTGAATAGGTGGAGGTGAGAACTGTGAATCTAGGAGGGTTATGTGGAGCTGGACGCCTTTAAGAGAACAAGTTGATGAAGAAGGTAATAGTGTCTAAGGAGAACTTTCAGCGGCGGGAGTCTGAATGTGTCCTACCAGAGCCCACTCAGACCTGTGGTTAACTGGTTCGGCCACTTACTACAGGTTTGTCTTTGGCAAGACATCTCACCTTGCTAAGTCTCAGTTTTCTCAACCATAATATGGGGATGATAATAGGATCTACTTTAGGACAGTTATGAATAAAAATATGTTTAAAATGTATAGCTCACTGCATAGGTATAGTAAGTGTGCAATAGATGTTGTAATTATCACTTTTGTTGTACAACATACAATTTTGGCAGGATGCCCCCTAAAACATCAACAATGGTTAGCCTGAAGTTTGAGATTGTGGGTGTTTTTATTGTCTTCTTTTGACTTCTCTTTTCCCATTTTTTTCCACAATGAATAAGTATTATTTACTATAGGAAGACAAATGAACATTGATGCCTTAAAAAAAAAAATGGCCAATGCAGTGAGTTTCGCTGGGGCTGAGTTGAGTGGACCAATGTGAATGGGTCCGATGGCCTCCCCAGGGGCCCATCAGCGTTTGTATTCTGGTATTTCTAAGCAAAGACTAGCACACCTGGAGCATAAAATGTAGAGCCCATATTCTCAGGACAAGAGTGGAAGGAGGCAAGAGGAAGAAACGACAGGCAAGGGAGCTTTGAAGCCTGAAGACAGGGACTGATGAGAGGAACTTCTGGATCTAGCTTTCTCTTTCATGGCTGAGGACGAGTTTAACTTTTGGGCCCTATGCTTGGAAAAAAGAAAACACAAATCAATTCCACTTTGGTTCAAGCATGAGAAGGTTTCATAATGAGGCAAGGTCTGAAAATGGGCTCTTGAGGAAACGTAGATATCAGTATATCGAAGCTAAAGCTTCTCCAGAGGTGTGCCGTGCAATTTTCAGGTTTCTAGTTGTCCCATTTTTTTTTTTTTAAGATTTTATTTATTTGACAGAGAGAAACACAGCGAGAGAGGGAACACAAGCAGAGGGACTGAGAGAGGGAGAAGCAGGCTTCCCGCTGAGCAGGGAGCCCGATGTGGGACTCGATCCTGGGTCTCCAGGGTCATGACCTGAGCCGAAGGCAGTTGCTTAACCAACTGAGCCACCCAGGCACCCCGTAGTTGTCCCATTTAAAAAGGAAAAGAAACCCCCCAAAGCAGGCGACCTTCATTTCCATCATGTATTTTATCTAACTCCACATATCCAAAATATCATTTCTGCATGTAATCAATCTCTAAAGGTTATTCATGAGATAGGTACTAAAAAGTTCGTGGGGTTTTTTTGGAGGGGGAAACAAAACCTTCAAAATTCGAGGCATATTTTGTACTTTCAGTGCATGTCAGTTCAAGCTAGCGCCTTCCAGGTGCTTGGCAGCCCCCTGTGGCCAGGGCCCGTCAGCTCTAGAACACGCAGCTGCTGCTCCAGGAATGGGGGTTCCCGAGAGTGAGCCAGAGCCTCCTCTTCTCTTCTATCTTATCAGTATCTCTTCTCAGAGGTCCTCAGATGGCCATTTCCTGCCAGGATCATTCTCTGCCAACCTTTCCCAGAAAAGGAGTGTTTCCTGGAAAAGATCGGGCTTGTTGAGGAGCACAGAGGGGCAGGCAGTGAGCCACACTGAGGGTGCCCCATGTCACCATGTGCCAGGGGGGTCTCTAAGGATACTGCATGTAGGTAGAAGATAGCTGGTGGCCAGGGCACTTGCGCTAAGAAACCCTCGAGGTTAGCAGAAGGCCTGAGCAGAGCTAGGCGGGGAGAGACCTTGTGGTTTGGCTCCCTGGCAGAGAAGGTGACCTTCAGGAGCTCTTCCTCACTTAGAGCGCTGCCCCCTCCCAGCCTTCCTACACCTGCCTCCATTCCCGAACGCTTGTGGTAGCCCCTGTGTTCCTTCTCTCCCAACTAAAGGGAATTCAAGATAAAGAATTATGTTTATCTTGCCGGGGGGGTTTCAACTAGTCCATTTGTCGGCGCAGGAGCTGGGGTTTAAACGTGACTAGCTAGTTCATTTGTCACTGGGGTGTATTTATCTGTGTTTGGAAGATTTAATTTTTCCCAATGAAGATCTGTATAAATAGGTCTAATGAGCCTTGAGGGCTCTCATTTGCTTTCAGAGTTTACAGCAAGCTGGGACACCTCGGAGCACGCCGGCCTCTCAGGCCGCTCGCCAGGAGGGGGACCGGCAGAGGCCAACGTTGTTCTCGTTCCGGAGGGCGCCTGCGGCCTTGAGATGCCCAGGCTTTCCCATTCAGGGGCTTACATTTTAGGATGTTTAGTTAAGATGATTTTTTTTTCTTTATGCTTCTGATAATCTGCATAATCTTTTGTTTGTGTAGCTGGTGAAGTGCTCTCCAGATAAAAGGGAAGGGCACAGTTAATATATATGAATAGCAGAGGACCGCCGGGGGCCTGCCTGCTCTGGAGATCTCCCACCCTGCCCAGGCGCTGCCTGCTCCTGGCTTTCCTAGTTTCTGTCTTTGTTTTATTAGCAGAGTTTCTGTCTAATTAAGGGTCAGTGTTAGCTCCAGTAGTCTGTGTGTGTGTGTTGGGGGGGAGGCGGTGAGCAAGGGTAGAGGGCGCGAGAAGGAGAGACAGACAAGCGAGGTGGTGGTACGGAGGGAGGGCAGTGGAGAGCCAGAGAGGTCGGGGCCAGAGAAGAGAAAGGTTTGGAAAAACTGAGAAAAACAGGAAGATAATGAGGAAGGGAGAAGAGAGTGAGAAGATGTGGGGAGGGAAAAGGTGGGGATTAGGAGAGAATATCATAGCTGTTATTGCTGGAAGAGGCCCCAGAAATGATATTTTTGTTGTACAGCTGGGAGAGAGCGGGTCAGGGACTGGGCCGTGGCCACACGCAGTGACCGGAAGAGCCCGGGTTCTGTCCACGCTGTCCCCTGTGGGACTCCCAGGGGGAGAAGAAAAGAGAGACATATACAGGGGCTTTTGTAGAACTTTGTGGGTTCTTGCTTCAAGCCAGGAGTCAAGACTGCTCACCTTCGGTAAAGAAAAAGCCCTCTCCCCCCTGCGGGGGCCACTGCTTTGTAACAGGTGATCTCTGCTCTGGTCTAAGGTTTGAAATCACCTGGGTGACACCAAGAAAGTGGAACTCCTAGTCCAGAATTGCAACACATTAAAGAAAAAAAAAGACCCAGCTGATGCACATTTACCCTTGTGTTGACTCCTCTGAGGGTGCCCTTGCTTATTTCTTAGACTCCTCACATCAGAAGACACGCTTTGTGACTTTCTCTACAATATAGGCACACAAGCACCTGCACATACACACGCGTGCGTGCACACGCATCGCGAGGGTCAGGGGCTGCAGGTCCTATCTCCAGCCCTACGGGGAGTTTGTGAACTCTGACTGCTTGCCTCTGTTTCCTCTCCTGAGGAATGGCCTGGTTGGCCTGCTGACCTTGGACCTCTGAAGCCCGCTGGATTCCGCATCCAGGGACTGCAGAGGCAGACCGGTTTGGGGCAGAGAGAGTGGGCTTTGGGCAGGCCTATGAGCTGTGTGAGTAGAAAATTTTTAAACCGTTTTCTCTGTGTCCTATTTTCCCTATTTGTTTTTAAAAATCTTGGGGCTAATAATTTCTACCTCACGGAATGTGTGTGAGGACAAGGCCGGCAGAGCCTTGCTCTGGGGCAGCGGAGGCGAGTCATGTCTGCTTCGTTGCCCTCGGCTGGTTCTGTTGCCTCTTCCGTCCCGTGACTCTGAGATGTCTGTGCTGCAGTGGGCCTGGGCTTCTTTGCCAAAGCTGTTCGGGCTCATCTCTTCCGAACTCTGCCTTCTAACTGTGTCTCCTTGGTAGCTTGAAATCAGCCATGGTGGGATTCTTCACACCATGGAAATTGTCACATTTTGTAAATCAAGATTTTTTTTTCCTTGAAGAGTTGGTAGTTTAACAGCAGCAGCACATCCTTGGGCCTGACTTTTCTACTGTATTTCAGTTTACTCTGATTTCTCTGCATTTTGAGTATATTATTCATTTAGGCAACAACTACTTACTTTGTGTCTACTCTGAATCGGGATGGATAGGTTGCCCGATAAAATACAGGACACCTAGAAAAATTTTAACTTTAGAGAAACCATGAATACTGTTTTAGTCTAAGTATGTCCCATGCACTATTTGAGATGCACTTACATTGAAGAAAAATTAAATGGAACTGAACGTCGTGTTTTTACTTGTGTATCTGTCAACCTTAGCTATGGAGAATCTGCTTCTACAAGATACAGTTTCTTCATCCATGGTGCTTACGATCTGGTAGGAGTGCCCACCTTGTGAAATATGAAATCAACGAATTAAGCTGGGGCTTTTTACACTCTTTTTCACCATCTGGCCTTTATTTAATGTTTATTGAGCAACTATTGTGTTCCACGCACTATTCTAGGTTCTGGGGATCAGCAGCAAATAGAGCACACACATCTCTATTCTCATAGAGCGCCCCTCTTGTTTGGCAGACACAGATGATAAGTAAGATACAACTGGAAGAGATATGCTGTGTTAGTGGTAAGCACTGTGGAGAAGAATAAATTAGAGAAGGGACCTGCGGGAGGTAAGGGAACAGGTTTTTTTAAAGGACAGTGTTCCAGGCAGAAGAAACAGCAAATGCAATGCCCTTTTCTAAGTGCTTCAGGTCCCTTAGCCTATTTAATCCATGCAGCAGCCCTGTGTGGGAGGTATTAGTATCATTCCCCCTTGGCATGTGAGCAAACTGAAGATGTTTGAGAGGTGAAGTCTCTCGCATCCGGTCACCCAGCTCCTGGGCCAGGGGGCCTGCGCTCTCACTCAGGGCTGGCTGGCAACCACCTCGGTTTTCTTTCCCACTGAGAGGAGTTTGGGAAAAGGCACTTCTGGATTCTCCGTACTCCCCACATCCTCTGGCTCTGGGGGGCTCCGGGAGGAGGCTGGGGCAGCTCCAGGCCTCCCTGGGTAAGGCTGCTGCCAGCAACTCCGCCTGTGCCCTCTGGTGACTGAGCAACGGCTGGGGTCTACAGGCTGCCTCCTGCCACACATGCGCCCCAGACCAGGGGCCTCAGGGCCACGAGTCACGAGGTGCTCTGTGTCTGCACCACCACTCCTTGGGCAGACGCACGCTGGCCCTCACAGGCCTCCTCGGGCCGGTGTGCATCAGGGCTCCCCGCAGGATGGCAGGGGTATCATCTTGCCTCCCTAATCTCGGGCGAAGGGCACTTCACCCCGCCCAGGAAGCGCCTTGGCTGGCCTTTGGAGCTTTCTCCCAGGCGGCGGGGGGCTGGCGGTCACCCTGAGGTCCAACAGACGCTGACCTTGCACCTAAAAAGAATACATTGTTTCAAACACGGCTTCCTATTCCTGCCAGATAAAGCCGCACATTAACAATGCGTCCAGGTTGTAAAATGTTGGCCGGGGATTCGTTTTTAGCAGCAAACTTTTTGTCCAGAGATTGGCATTTTGCTCCCCATTCATGAAGGCCAGCTCTCCTTTCAGGGCTGGGCGCTGGCCCCTGGGGAGCCACAGATAGACACACTCAGCCGGCTCAGCCTCGCAGCGTTGATAACATTGTTATTATTAGACGTGGCCTCTGGAATCCTGAAGTTCATTCCTAAACAACGGCCCTTGTTGGGGAATGAAAGAGCAGCTCCAGCTAAGGCCTACCCCGGTGGCGGCGGATCCATTACCTCCCAGCCTGCGAGAAACTTGCCCCCTGGGGCCCAGAAGCCGCCTGCTAAGAGTCTTCAGCACCCCAGGGCTCTGCCCCCGCTCTCATCAGCAGCCCTGCCGCACCCAGCCCTGTCCCGCCTCCCGGCGGACCGACCCTGGGCCTGCTGGCTCCCCAGTCCTCCCTTCTGCCCTTCTGCTCCACTCGACTGTGTGTGCCCTAGGGCGCGGTCTTTCCTGTCCGGCCCCCAGGGTGCACCTGTCCTGTGCACTCCCCCTCTGCGTGCTGTCACATTTCACTGCTGCTTTGTCGATTTCTGCCTAAGGACGCTTTAAGACGAGTGTAAGTTTTTTTTTTTTTTTATCACAAAATTAGTACCTTTAAGTGTTTGCCTGTGCCTTCCCAGCCAGATGGTAAGCCGGGAGCTTCCTGATGCCTTTGTGGCTTCTCATGTGCCCAATAATACCAGACTGTGAGGTCCTTGGGGGCAGAAGAATAACTCTTTCCTCCCATTATGTATGAAATATAACTTGACCCTCGAACTTGGGTTCGAACTACTCGGGTCCACTTATATTCAGATTTTTTAAAAAGTAAATACCGTATAGCACTGTAAATGTAGTTTCTCTTCCTTATGATTTTCTTAATAACATTTTTTTCTCTCAATCTCACAATATTGTAAAAATACAGTGTCTATAACACGTTTAACATATGCAAATATGTGTTAATTGGCTGTGTTATCAGTAAGGTCAACAGTAGGCTAGTAGTAATTAAGTTTCTGGAGAGTCAAAACTTAATACCCAGATTTTCAGCTGCAGGGGTATCAGTGCTCCTAACCCCCACATTATTCAAGGCTTGACTCTGTAGTCAAGTGCATAAATTGCACTAACCTTAAACGTATAATACACGCACACACACACACACACACACACTGAGCTGTACCCATATATATGTAACTATATACAAAATACATTTAATAGGGGGGTGTGTGTGTGTGTGTGTGTGTGTGTGTGTGTGTGGCTGTTAACCAACAATGAGATACAGACAGTGTTTCATTTCTCCTGCCCTGTTCAGGTCAATGCCTATCCCATCCCCTGAGATACCTAAGTTTTGACATCTAGGAAATACCTTAAGTGTCTTTTCACCTCACATAGCAAATGCGTGATTAAAATATTTTTTAAATAAACAGTATTATGCGTTGCTCCCAGTAAATGATACAGAGCGCTTGGTTGACTGCCTGAGGTCGACTCTTGGTTCTTAATGAGTTAATCGCGTAAGCCTGGGGTTGAATTTCAGGAGCTGTGCTCAGTGCTGGATTTAAACATAATGGAAACCAAGTTAAGGGCAGTGCTGTTCTGTATATCAGTATGCCCACTGAGCCAAGGAGACCCATTTATTTTTAATTGAATTAAATTGCTCACAAAATGAAAGTAGCATACTTTCATTAATATTTAATTACATACAGTGTTAAACAATGATCACAAAGAAAACTTTGCAGCTTTTTTTGTCTCTGTTTTTTTTTATTATTACTTTGTTAAACAGGAGACTTTTATTAGCTGTTTTATGCTTGGAATTTTAAGGGCCCTGTTATTATACCGCGCAAGAAGTACTTAATTGGGAGGACTCAGCTGAATGAGGTGGTAGTTTGGCTGTGACGCTGGCCACTGGTAACTAAGTGTGTGTGTGTGTGTGTGTGTGAGTGCGCGCGTGTCCACAGATACATGCTCTAGCTTCAATTACGGGGCCACAGATATTTGAGGAAGTGTTTGTGGCCTCCAACAAAGATATGAATGTCCACATTCTGGTTATCTTGAGGTCAGCTAGCACCTCCAAAAATTCTGTATATAATGAGAAAAGACATCACTTTTTGTAGAGATCATCCCAAAGGAAAAAGAGTTATACTGTGGCAGCTTATTTCTATATTTTATCGGATTGTTCTCACATCATAGAGCAGCGATTCTCAAACTTTGGGGTAAGAAGCCTAAGAACCTAACAAGCCTCTGAGGTGCTTGTTAAAATACAGATTCCTTGGTCCCATGGCCAAAAACTTGAACTCAAGAAGGGCCAGAGAATCTGCATTTTTCACAGGCTTCCAAGGTACTGATTCTGATGTGGGGGTTAGAAGACCACATTGAAAAATATCATCATAAAGATAGCGAACAGAGGACAAGAGACCATCTAGTCATATTTTTGGCAATGGGATTGTTTTTCAAAGCAAGTTTAAAATGAACTCCAGTAGTTAAAACAAATAAAAGGATTGTTGCAATGATTAAAATGGTGATGGGATCACTTTCCTTTTTCCCCATGTCTCCTCTTGGCCTTTTCCTGGAAGTTGGAGCCACAGGGCTATGGCACTTGGAGGTACAGTTTGAAAATTCTGAAGTCCTCTTGGTAGATAAATAATAGACATTTTAACCAGTTAGGCAAATTTGTGACATCATGAGTGAATTGTGTAAGATGTGTCCAAAGATAAAATAGTTCCCAAAGAAATAGTATTGAATTCTCTGGAACAGGAATCTAAGCAGACTTTGGCTGCAAGTTGACAGGGATATTCATTTGACCATTCATTCATTTAACAAAAATTGGCTGGATGACCACCATGCCGTGGAAGCTAAGCATCAACACTGGGAAACAGTGGTGGACAAGAAAGATCAGGTCACTGATGTCTTAGGGCTGTGTTGTCCTGGTGGGACAAATGGTGGACAGGAAAGCAAACACATGTAGGCTATAGAGGGTATAAACACAGTCATGTGTTATTCAGGGAAGGTGTCCCAGAAGAGGTGATCTTTGAGCTGAGACTTCTGTGATGAAGGGAAGAACTGATGGAAGGAGCATTTTGTGCAGAATGAGTGCCACAACTCTGAGTAGGAATAAAGAGAAGAGGGAAGATAATACAGTTGCAGCATAGCATGCAATGGTATGAGATGTGGGTGGAGAGTCTGGACAGCACGAGATCAAACCCCAAGACCACAAGTGTGACTGATATGGAAGTCAATGTAACTTCGGTTATTTCACTAGAGTGGTGATTGTGGCTGGTTGTATTTTCCAAAGATGTGTGCCACAGCGCCTCCTGTCCCTATTCTCTTCTGCACTGTGACTTTGTCTCTTCCTTATCAAAATGTGTAGTTTACTTCTATAATCTCTTGTATCTGATTGCTGTCTGTGATTGCTTTTGACCAACAGAATACGGTAGAAATGACGTCATGCCAGTTCTAGGCATAGCTCTTAAGTGGCCTGGCAAATTTTTTCCTCCTACTTCTTGGGACATTCCCTCTTGGGACATTCCTTCTTGGAACCCAGAGACTGTGAGAAGGGAGAAGCCCAAGCCACATGAAAAGACCATGTGGCACTCTTTGCTTGACAGCACTATCTGGACTCAGTCATCAATCCGCATTATGCACCAACCAGGAGGGGGAGCCGTTTTGGATGTCTAGAGCCACTGAACATTCAGATGGATGCACCCCAGCCAACACCTGTCTATTAAATGCCAGGAGGAAGTCCTAAGCAAGAACCACCCTGCAGAACCCAATCAACTCTGAACCACAGGAGATAGTACCAAATTGTTACTTACGCCATGTTTTGGGGTGGGTGGTTACTTAGGAAGGAACATCCAGATCAGTCCAACACTGCAGTGCCCTGATAACATGAGTCTGGAATACTAGTTCAGTTCTTTTTGTCCCTTTATAGTGTGGCCATAAACCTCTTAATGGATAAGTTCTGAGCAAATGAAATTCTAAAAGAGACTTTTAGGACAACCCACTTCCAAAATCTAAGTTGCTTTCACTTTGGTGTGAATAACTCCTTGCCCCAAGGATTTTATTAATTTTAGTATTCTAAAATGATTCTCTTCTTTGAATATATCCTCCTCTTATTCTAGAAGCTTAAGCATCACAGAGAAAATGAGAGCTTGAGTTCAGAAAACTGTCCCAAAGGATAAGTTTTCTTGGGTGGAAAAGAGTGGTTTTGGTTACTTGTAAACTCCAGGGTTCATCAGGAATACCCTGGGCTTTGGTTTCAGAAAGAGAATGGGTCGGTTTCCTCTTCCACCCACTCCTGATTGTATAGTTTGGGTCCAATAACTTAAACTTTGTAGTCTATTTTCTTATGTGTAATACTGAATTATAGAGAAGAAAATACTAAATAGTAGAGGAGAGGGGACTAAATGAGATTTTTGCAAAATGTCTGGAGAATGTACAGTAGGGACCCAGAAAATACTATTGCATCTCACTCTCTTCCACACTCCGATTTCCTCCCTTCCTTTTCTTCCTACTCTATTCTTCTCCAATAAGATGCAGAGCTTAGAGCACAAAAACAGGGGCTGCAAATGAGAAAACTGCAAAAAGAGCCTGGAGTCCCATAAGTCCCATGACAAGCCATGTCACTTGGCTTAGTCATAGAGGTTGGAAGGGGCGCAAAGGTCCCCCTCCAAAGTCCTTGGAGGCTCATGTTTCTCCCTTTGCTGGGTGATTCATGATCTTGCAGCTATTTCAGGTTATTGCTAATTGGCCTTTTAGTTTACAAAGCACTTTCACGTACCTTATTGCATTTGATCTTCGCAATAATTGCAGGACAGTTATTATTTTCCTCATTTTACAGATGAGCCAAATGAAACTGACAATGGTTAAGAAATGAGCCCCAAAACTGAGAGTTGAGAAGCAAAGTCTGAACTTGAACCCAGGTGAGCTGGCTTCTCTGTTAGAACACTTCCTCTCTTCTTATGCTGTCTCCTGAAAATAATCTTCACATTGGTGACACAATAATGGTCCTCTCTCAAGAGATGTCTATTATGTGAACTTTTAAAGGCACTTCTGGGAACAGAAAAGTAAGTACAAATAATAACCTCTCTTTAGGAATAGAATTGCCATTCAGTACAGAGTCTATCTTTCCAGCTCTCTTTATTTATTTTTTTTAAAGATTTTATTTATTTGACAGAGAGAAACACAGCCAGAGAGGGAACACAAGCAGGGGGAGTGAGAGAGGGAGAGGCAGGCTTCCCACCAAGCAAGGAGCCCGTCGTGGGGCTCGATCCCGGGAGTCCGGGATCATGACCTGAGCTGAAGGCAGATGCTTAACGACTGAGCTACCCAGGCGCCCCTCCAGCTCTCTTTAGTTGAGAGACCAACTAAACAATTAGTTAGTCCAACAATTCCAATAACTAACTCCAACAATTCCAATCACCCTACCAGGGTGGATCCCCCTTGACCCTGACCATTTTATCATCACTTACTTGACTCATGTCCTTGTTTCTCTTCTACCCTAGTTGAGATTCTAAGGCCCATCAGTAGAGCAACCCCTTATATAACATTCTAACTCCTCTCATTGGACTCATCTGGCAAAATGCCAGCCCTGGTTACACTGAACTCAACCCACAAGGCACCCGCACATCTTAGCTGACCAAGGCTGGAGGAAAACACAACTACGATGAGTGGTCTCTGTTTAAGTTCAGGATGACCATCTTCACCTTGGCTCTCAGTGTCAGCTGCCAATTCTACTGTAACTCCCTAGTCCATTCACTCTGCTCTGCTTCCCGATAACCTTACCTCCTTCTCCTCTCTCCTTGGTATTCAGTGTGTCCCCTCCCACCCATGCTCTGAAGGGAAATTCCAGAACTTTTACAACCACATCCACCCACCTCCCTGCCTTTGTACTATGTGCTTGCTTTACCTTCAACATTCAGCTTCCTACATAAGGAAAACCCCTTCACTTTTGCTACTTGATACTCCAAGCAGCCGATCTTGCTGTTCAAGGACATCACTCTGGCAATTCTTCTGTATCATCCCTTTCCTCTTTTACGATGCAGTGATCCGCTCAGCATACAACCACTGCTGTTTTTCCCATCTTAAAAAAAATCCCTGACTTGTCCTCCTATCACCCTTTAGCTTTAGCTCTATTTTGCTGTTGTTCTTTATAGCCAAACTCAGAAGAATTGGTGGCATACAGTACCACAATTTCCCTTCAGTTCTCATTCTGCTCCAGTCTGTGCTCTCCACGCCTCCCTCAAACCACCAAAACTGTTCTCATTGAAGCCACTAATGAGACCCATGTTTCCAAATCCAGTGATGACTTGTCGGTTTGCACCTCCTTTGTCTCTAAGAAAAATTTAACAATGCAGATGTCTTCCTCCTTCTTTTCTTTTTAAAGATTTTATGAATGTATCTCACAGAGAGAGACAGAGAGTGTGCATGTGTGCACAGGAGAAGGGGGAGGGGCAGAGCGAGAGGGAGAAGCAGACTCTCCACTGAGGAGGGAGCCTGATGTGGGGCTCCATACCTGGACCCTGAGATCATGATAGCTGAAGGCAGACACTTATGTGTCGGAGCCACCCAGGCTTCCCCCCAAGACCATTTAAAAAAAAAAAACTTTTATTTATTTATTTGAGATGACTTCCTTCTTCTTGATGATCTCCTTTATTAGGCTCTTAAGATACCATGTGTTTCTAGATTTCTTACAGTTTGCTGGCCACTCCTTCTCATTCTCCTTTGCTGGTTCCTGTTCATTTCCCTGATCTCCAAACAATGAAGAATACCACAACTCTGCCTGCAGACATCTTGCCTCCTTTACTCTGTGTTCACTGCCTTAATGATCTCATCTAATCTCTTTCAATGAGCTGATAACTCTCTATCATGGGCTGAATTGTGTCTTCCAAAATTCATATGTTAAAATCTTGACCCCCCAGTAACTCAGAGTGTGACTATATTTGGTTAAAGGGTCTTTAAAGAGGCAATTAAGGTTAAATGAGGCTGTCAAGATGGGCCCTAATCCATTGGGACTGTTGTCCTGATAAGAAGAGGGAATTCTGATGCATAAAGAGACACGAGGGATATGCATGCATGGAGAAAGACCACATGAGGGCACAGCAAGAAGGCAAGGTGAGAAGCCTCAGGAGAACCCAAACCTGCTGACATGAACTTCACAGGCAACATGATGTCAATAAAAACATATTTATCAATAATCACTCTAAATGTGAATGGCCTAAATGCTCCAATAAAAAGGCACAGGGTTGCAGACTGGATAAAATGACAGGACCTATCCATATGCTGTTTACAAGAGACACATTTTGAATCTAAAGACACTTCCTGATTGAAAGTGAGGGGATGGAGGACCAATGACCTCAAAAGAAAGCCGAGGTAGCGATTCTCATATCAGACAAATTGGATTTTAATTTAAAGACTGTAGTCAAAGACACAGAAGGACACTACATCATTCTCAAAGGGTCTATACACCAAGAAGATCTAACAATTATAAATATTTATGCCCCCAACATGGGAGCAGCCAACTACATAAGCCAACTGCGAAGCAAAATAAAGAGTGGTATTGATATGAAAACATTAATTGTAGGAGATCTTAACACACCACTCTCAGCAATGGATGGATCATCTAAACAGAAAATCAACAAAGAAACAAGAACTTTAAATGACACATTGGACCAGATGGATCTTATTGATATATTCAGAACATTCCACCCTAAAATAGCAGAATACTCATTCTTCTCAAGTGCACATGGAAATTTCTCCAGAATAGACCACATACTAGGTCACAAATAAGAGCTCAACCGATACCAGAGGATTGAGATTATTCCCTGCATATTCTCTCACCACAGTGCGGTGAAACTGGAACTCAACCACCATAAAAAGTTCAGAAGAAAATCAAACACTTGGAAGCTAAAGACGAGCCTACTCAGGAATATGTGGATCAACCAGGAAATCAAACAATAACTGAAACACTTCATGGAAACCAGTGAGAATGAAGATACATCGATCCAAAACCTATGGGATACAGCAAAGTCCTAAGGGGGAAATTCATAGCCATCCAAGCCTCACTCAAAAAAATTGAAAAATCCCAAATACACCAACTCTCATTACACCTTAAAGAGCTGGAAAATCAACAAAAAATTAAACCAACCCCCCACACAAGATGGGAAATAATTAGGATTAGAGCAGAGATGAATGAATCAGAAACTAGAGATACAGTAGAACCCATCAACGAAACTAGAAGCTGGTTATTTGAAAGAATCAATAAGATCGATAAACCATTGGCCAAACTAACCCAAAAGAAGAGGGAGAAGACTCAAATTGATAAAATTATGAATGAAAGGGGAGAGATCACAACTAACACCAAGGAAATAGAAACAATCATCAAAAATTACTATCAACAATTGTATGCCAATAAGTTTAACAACCTAGAAGAGATGGATACATTCTTAAAAACCTATAAACTTCCAAGACTGAAACAGGAATACATGACAATTTGAAATAGACCTATATCTCGTAATGAGATTGAAGCAGTGACCAAAAACCTCCCCCAGAACAAGAGTCCAGGACCAGACGGATTCCCTGGGGAATTCTACCAAACATTGAAAGAAGAAATAACACCTATTCTCCTGAAGCTCTTTCAAAAAATAGAAATGGAAGGAAAACTTCCAGACTCTTTCTATGAAGCCAGCATTACTCTAATCCCCAAACCAGACAAAGACTCCATCAAAAAGGAGAACTTCAGACCAATATCTCTGATGCATATGGATGCCAAGATTCTCAACAAGATCCTTGCTAATAGGAACCAACGATACATTAAAAAGATTATCCACCATGACCAGATGGGTTTTATCCCAGGGATGCAAGGGTGGTTCAACACTCACAAATCAATCAACGTGATAGAACAAATCAATAAGAGAAGAGAGAAGAACCACATGGTACTCTCAATCGATGCAGAAAAGGCTTTTGACAAAATACAACATCCATTCCTGATTAAAACTCTTCAAAGTATAGGGATAGAAGGAACATTCCTCAACTTCGTAAAATCTATCTATGAAAAACCTACAGCGAATATCATTCTCAATGGGGAAAAACTGACAGCATTCCCTCTGAGATCGGGAACAAGACAAGGATGCCCACTCTCACCACTACTGTTTTGTTCATATTCATATTGTTAGAAGTCCTAGCAACAGGGTGCCTGGATGGCTCAATGGGTTAACGCCTCTGCCTTCGGCACAGGTCATGATCTCAGGGTCCTGGGATCAAGGCCCACATCAGACTCTCTGCTCAGCAGGGAGCCTGCTTCCTCCTCTCTATCTCTGCCTGCTTCTCTGCCTACTTGTGATCTCTCCTCTGTCAAATAAATACACAAAATATTAAAAAAAATAGCAACAGCAATTAGACAACAGAAAGAAATAAAAGGTATTCACCATGGCAACGAAGAAGTCAAACTTTCTCTCTTTGCAGATGACATGATACTCTATGTAGAAAACCCAAAATACTCTAGCCCCAAACTACTAGAACTCATACAACAATTCGGTAATGTGGCAGGATACAAATTCAATACACAGAAATCAGTTGTGTTCTTATACACTAACAATAAAAATATAGAAAGGGAAGTCAGAGAATCAATTCCATTTACTATAGCATGAAAAACCAAAGATGCTTAGGAATAAACCTAACCAAAGAAGTCAAGGATCTGTACTCGAGGAACTACAGAACACTCGTGAAAGAAATTGAAGAAGACACAAAAAGATGGAAGAGCATTCCATGCTCATGGATCGGAAGAATAAACATTGTTAACATGTCTATATTGCCCAGAGCAATCTATGCTTTCAATGCCATTCTGATCAAAATTCCACCAACATTTTTCAAAGCATTGGAACAAACAATCCTAAGATTTATATAGAACAAAAAAAGACCCCGAATTGTTGAAGAAGAAAAACAAACCTGGGGGCATCTCGTTACCTGACTTCAGGCTTTATAACAAAGCTGTGTTTACCAAGACAGCATGGTACTGGCACAAAAACAGACAAATAGACCAATGGAACAGAGTGGAGAGTCCAGATATGGACCCACAAATCTATGGTCAAATCATCTTCGACAAAGCAGGAAAAAATATCCAGTGGAAAAAAAGACAGTCTTTTCAATAAATGGTGCTGGGAAAATTGGACAGCTACGTATAGAAGAATGAAGCTAGACCATTCTCTTACACCACACACAAAGGCAAACTTGAAATGGATGAAAGATCTCAACGTGAGGCAGGAATCCATCAAAATCCTAGAAGAGAACATAGGCTGTAACCTCTTTGACATTGGCCACAGCAACTTCTTTCAAGACACGTCTCCAAGGGGCGCCTGGGTGGCTCAGTCATTAGGGCAGCTGCCTTTGGCTCAGGCCATGATCCCAGAGACCCGGGTTCAAGCCCCACATCAGGTTCCCTGCTCGGCGGGAGGCCTACTTCTCCCTCTCTCACTCCCCCCTGCTTGTGTCCTCTCTCTATCTGTGTTTCTTTCTGTCAAATAAATAAAGTCTTTAAAAAAAAAAAGACATGTCTCCAAAGGCAAAGGAGACAAAAGTGAAAATGAACTTTTGGGACTTCATCAAAATAAAAAGCTTCTGCACAGCAAAGGAAACAGTCAACAAAACAAAGAGGCAACCCACGGAATGGGAGAGGATATTTGCAAATGACACTACAAACAAAGGGCTGATATCCAAGATATGTAAAGAACTACTCAAACTCAACATCCAAAAAGAAGATGAACACATGAAGAAATGGACAGGAGACATGAGGAGGCACTTCTCCATAGAAGATATACAAATGGCTAACAGACACATGAAAAAAATGTTCATCATCACTAGCTATCAGGGAAATTCAAATCAAAACCACACTGAGATACCACCTTGCACCAGTTAGAATGGCCAAAATTAATAAGACAGGAAACAACCAGTGTTGGAGAGGCTGCGGAGAAAGGGGAACCCTCTTACACTATTGGTGGGAATGTAAACTGGTGCAGCTGCTTTGGAAAACAGTGTGGAGATTCCTTAAAAAATTAGAAAATAAAGCTACCCCATCACCCTGAAATTGCACTACTGGGTATTTACTCCAAAGATACAGATGTAGTGAAAAGAAGGGCCATATGTACCCCAATGTTCATAGCAGCAATGGTCACAATCGCCAAACTGTGGAAAGAACCAAGGTGCCCTTCAACAGATGAATGGATAAAGAAGATATGTCCGTATATACAATGAAATACTACACCTCCATCAGAAAGGATGAATATCCAAGTTTTGTAGCAATATGGACTGGATTGGAAGAGATTATGCTGAGTGAAATATGCCCAGTGGAGAACGTCAAGTATCACATGGTTTCACTTACATGTGGTGCATAAGGGGTAATATAGAGGACAGTAGGAGAGGGAAAGGAAATGGAAAGTAGGGTAATTCAGGGAGAGAAATGAAACATGAGAGACTTTGGACTCAGAAATAAACTGAGGCTCTTGGAGGGAAGGGAGTAAGGGTATGGGAGAGCCTGGTGGTGGGTACTGAGGGTACATATTACATGGAGCACTGGGTGTAGGGCATAAACAATGAATCTTGGAACACTGAAAAAATAAAGTTAAATTAAAAAAATTTACTTATTTGTTTGAGAGAGAGAGAGAGAGTACAAGGTGGGCAAGGGCCAAGGGGAGAGAAGCAGACTTCCCACTGAGCAGGGAGCCCCATCAGGGCTTGATCCCAGGACCCTGGGACCATGACCTGAACCAAAGGCAGATGCTTAATTACTGAGCCACCCAGGCACCCTGGCCTCCAACTTTTCTTCAGACACATCCCAACACTCCTGCCTCAGAATCTTTGTTCTTTCTTCTCCCTTTGCCTCTAGTGCTCTTCTCCCAGATATCTTTGGGTCTTTCCCTGATCTTTGATTTATTATTTACCTCTCTCCTTGAGTTTACTTCTTGGGGAATATATTCCCCCAGAGTCTGTCCATGAGGTGCTGAGGATATATCATGAAAGGTCTGATGATGGGGGACAGGGAGGACTCATAATGAAAGGAGACACACAGCATGTCACATGGACACAAGTGTGGGGAAGCAGGTCCATAGTGGAGAGGTGGGTGTTCAGGAAGATTCCATAAGAAGGTCATTTGAGGTAGGCTTAGAGCAGAAGGAGCAAAGCATGGTGATAGCTAGGCAAAGAGTACTCAGAGCAGAAGGGAGGCAAAATATCCCTTGAGACTCCTGGGGGGATGGTGTCTGCAGCAGGGCCTATGAGGGCAGAAGCACAAATATCACTGGGCAGGAAAAAGCCTCAATGTTGAGGCAAAAACTCAAAAGGGATTGTGTCAGCTTTACGTTTTCAAGCAAGCTAAGGAAAATCATCAGTGGGCTGGGGCAGAGAAGTGAAATTATCTGATGGACATCTTAAAGAAGTTCCATGAGGAAACAGGGAGACAAGTGTGAGTTCATTACAGTTGGAGAGATGGTGGTGGCCAGCATCAAGATGGTAGCAACCAAAGTGGTAAGAAGAAGTCCTTGAATTTCTGATTTTTTGAAGACAAAGCAAAGGGAGTGGGTAAGGGACCTCAGTATTTGATACTTGGGCATAAGATGGAGAAAGAAGGCCTGAGTGGAGGGAGGGAGAATAATGTGGCAGCTAAAAGGACAGACTGAATCATGGTTCTGTCAGTATCTTATTATGTAATCTTAAACAAGTTATATAAACTCCTGGAATATAAACTCCTGGAATTTTAGTGTCCTCATCTATACAATAAAGACTGTAATATCTTCCTCTACTTAAGAATTGTTGAAAGGATTGAAACAAGGTAATATAGGTAACATTTTCTTATGATGACACACACAAAGAAAGAAATTCATAGAAGGTAATTTGTGTGTGTGTGTGTGTGTGTGTGTGTGTGTGTGTGTTAGGGATCACAGGTTAAGGGTAAGTTTGAGGTTCAAGCTTGTGCTGTCTGATGCTAGAAATAGACTAAGGTAGTCTTTGAGAGAGAATTCATTCAAAGGGAAGAAGGAGCCAGGTATGAAAATGACAAGAAGGGGTGCCTGGGTGGCTCAGTCGGTTAAGCGTCTGCCTTCAGCTCAGGTCATGATCCCAGGGTCCTGGGATGGGTTCCCTGCTTGGTGAGAAGCCTGATTCTCCATCTCCCACTCCCCCTGCTTTTTTCCATCTCTTGCTGTCTCTCTCTGTCAAATAAATAAATAAACTTAAAAACAACAACAACAAAAGAAAATGACAAGAAAACATAAGAAGGGGAAGAGCAAATCTGACTTGTTTCCTGGTCCAGCTACAGGAGCTCATGTCTAGGCCCTAGGGAGAGAGATTATACCTATAAAATAAAAAAAATTGAAAATAAAAATCAATCCCAAATGTATTAATATATCAGGGACCCAAGCAGCACTGCATCATGCCCTTTCAACAGAGTATAGCTCAGGGGTGCCTGGGCGGCTCAGTAAGAAGAGCATGACAGTCGTGATCCAGGGTTATGAGTTCAAGACCCATGTTGGGTGTAGAGATTATGTAAAAAAACAAATAAATGAACAAACAAACAGTTTGAGAAAACATGAAAAAGTTGGTCTACCATAAACCACTATCCATTTTGGCAAATTGAAGACTCAATGTAGCAATAGTCAAGAGGTGGCAAAAGCCAGAACAGCACTTTATGGGAGACCATCATGCCCTAGGAAGATGGCAGCGGTTCCCGGCAGAGGCAGCTGGTGTTACACCCAGTGGTGATTGGAGCTGTGCTCACCAAAAGTAACAGTATCCAGCGGAACTGGTGATGGTGCCAGTGAATGGCTCAAAGGGGCTGAAAGGACATATACATTAGGAAATATGAGACTCCGCTGGGGACAGAAGAACTATACTTGGAGGGCAAGATGGAAGTGGAAGTAAGAAGAGTGGAGGGGGCAGTTCTGCTGGACGGGGGCCATCAGTAGAGGTGGGGAGAGGCAAACAGGAAGTGATATTTGCATTCCCTTGGATCTCATCACACCCAGAGTGGAGGGAAATGCAAAAGTTCAGCTCCCTAAAGATAATAGGATAGATTAGTAACTAATGAATATCCATGCACAAAGGAGTTTAAGTATAGGATTGGTATCAGTCAAGAGAGGTATAGAAGTATACTGTTAACTCAGTCTTCAACCGTACTGTTTTATTTTTTATTTATTTATTTATTTATTTATTTATTTATTTATTTTTTAAGATTTTATTTATTTGACAGAGAGAAACACAGCCAGAGAGGGAACACAAGCAGGGGGAGTGAGAGAGGGAGAAGCAGGCTTCCCGCCGAGCAGGAAGCCCGATGTGGGGCTCGATCCCGGGTCTCCGGGATCATGACCTGAGCCGAAGGCAGTGGCTTAACCACTGAGCCACCCAGGCGCCGCCTGTTTTATTTTTTAAAGTTTAAATCAATGTTGAAATAAACATGTAAAGAACATATTTATCAAATTTACTATTACAAAAAAGGATAACTACTAATAATGATAGCTAATATTTATCAAACTTTTACTGTCTGGCAAGTACATATGTCTTAGTCACAGCATATGTGAAAAAGAAAGATTCTAACTAACATAAATCTCAATATAAAAAATAATGTGACTGATGTCCTCCCCCTGCAAAAGCCCAAAAGAAATATGCTTTTAAGAGGCATTATAAAAGCTTATGTTTAAAATTAGGTGGATAATTCTCTTGTTCAACAGTATTTAGAATACCCATGAATGTGTTGTGCGGATGCTATACTTTAAAAAATATAAATGAAGCATGTATTTTCCAAAGAAGGTATGAAAGCTAGAAAGATAATTCAAAACGCAGTCCAACAAATTGTTGTTGAAAGCACAGGAGATTTTTAGTCTGGAGAAGAGAAGACTGAGCAGGGGAACATCTTCCTTATCTTCAAATACACTACTAATCACAGGAAGAGTGATTAGGTTTTTCCTGGATGACCCCAATTGGGCAGAACTGGGACCAAGAGCTGAAGATGCTGGGAGATAGATTTTCATATATGTAATGAAGGAATTTCTAAGAGAGATGTCTGATGTTAGGGTGGGGAAACTAAAGAGGAAGTGAGATCTTTTCACTAGAGGTATGTAATAGATGCACCATCAGTTGACAATGGAAACGGAAGCAATTTCAGAGTTTGAGTGGGGTCCATTTAAACAGCCCTTTTTCACTTGGAGATGGCTAGGTTAGATTAGTTGAGGTCATAAGGCTCGTGGCCTGTGAGGGGCTGTGGTGCACCTGACTGTATTCCAGAGCCACCGCTGACATAGTGGCTGTAAGTAGAGTGTCACTTGTGTTGACAGAAAAAGAAATAATTTTCAGAAAAACCATGGCAATGTGAAATCAAATCTAGATTCTGTTTTCTCTATGTAGATATTTAAAAATCACAAGCTTTTCTGAAAGCTTGTGAACCTGGCTGGTTCAGTCTGGGGAACATGAGACTCTGGAACTCAGGGTTGTGTTCAAGCCCCATGTTCGATGTAGAGATTACTTAAAAATAAAATCATAAAAAAATAAAATAAAATTGCAAGCTTTTCAAGAGAAAACATAAAAACAAGTGAAATCATGAAGTTGGTATAAGCCCTCTGATGACAACATGTCAATGGCAACACAAGGCTCAAATGGAAGGGACAGTCATCACTGCAACTACCATGTACTAACAACCCACATCCCTCTGGAGGTCTGAGTCACACCTTTCCAACACCAACTGAGAGAATTCAACCCTCTGCACACTATATATTTGCCTCCTAATGATACCAACCCATATCCTTGTCACCCCTATAGATTGCAGGCATCCTGAGTTACAACCATGTGTGATTTAGGCTTGGATCCCACAAAGCTTCTTGCATAGGCCTTTAGATGCAGATGATACTTTTTACAGAATTAATAAATCAAAGCTTTTTAATAAAGAGCCTCAAGGAAGTGGTTATTTTAATGTCAAAAAATCAGTCCAACAGATTATTCAATATATGTATTTTTTAACCTTCTCAAGTGACCTACCTGTCAAAATGAATTTCACAGTATAGTCATTTGCATGGAAAGGTAAGTTACACAGTGAAAATATTCCCATTTCCAAAGAAAATGAACCCAGTTCCAACTGAATTTGTTAAGCATTTATCAAGAGCTTACTACATGGCAGTCATCAGGCCAAACTCCATAGGGATTACAAAAATTACTCAGATGTGAAACCTGTTTGTAGAAAGCTCTCAATCTTATGAGACAAAGTGATAGATGAATTATTTCCAGAGTTTCCAACAGTTGGTCCCACTTTACCTGCATAAGAAATAAGTAGGAACTTGGGACTTGAGACTGAGCCAGTGGAGAAGACAAGAAATTAAGAGAGAAGAGATGGAATGTGGAGACATGATAATGGCTGAAGCCCTAGCAGAAGGGATGGTTAGTGAATATTCCCTGGCTACACAAGGTATACCTTGCAAACAGAGAAGTTGAATATTTAGCTTTATTGTCTGCTCTGACTGCAATCACATGGGCCCTTTGTCATTACTATTGAAATCTTCAGTAAAGTTTGCTCTATAGGGCTGCTTTTGGGTGAGAGATGTTTGGGGTAAAATAAAACAAAAGGATTATGTCCCATTCTGGGACGCCCTTGGGGTCCATGGGTTGAACAGTTACAAAGGTAGGCAATGAGGAAGTTTGAAAATTCATCAGAAGTGGCAAATAAGGACCAGCTGAGGTACAAGAGCCCCAGAAAACCCTGCAAACTTTGGGAGAGATACTGAATTTACTTTTAAATATAGAAAGGGGATGTGAGCCAAACTTAAAGGACCACACAACCTCATCAAGCCAAGGGCTTGGAATGAGACAGGTAGTCGATATATGTTTTGCAAAGAAAATAGAAATGTGATTTGGTAAAGCAGTTAGATGTGGGTAGAAGAATAAAAAAGAATAATCCAAAGATATCATCACAGTTTCCTTTGTAGGAATGGAAGACAATGATCGTGGCATTGATCAGTGATAACGAAAGAATGCTTTGGACATATGGAATTAGCAATGATGGCAGAATATTTTCAAGGCAACATCCTGGAGGATGTTGGAACTACAAGATCATAGCTAAGTAAGATTTGGGGGTATACAGCAGGAGCATTACATTAGAGGTGATAATGGAAGCCACAAAATGGAAGGCTCTAGAGAGACTGATGTGTGACGTTCAAAATTAAGCAGTGATAGGAAGCCAAAGATAGCTGGGGAGAAGAGGAAGCAGGGAGCTAGGAGGAGAGCCAAACAGTTAATGTAATGGGAGGCCAAGAAAAAGCGTCATCCAGTAAGCAACTGATCAATAGTGTCAAGTGCAGCAAAGACACAATGGAGGAAATAAATAAGGGGGAGGCTACCAAATTTGTATTAATATGTGTATAAAGTATTTTACTTTTTGTGTATAGACTTCCAGGATTTAAACATCAGGGTCATAATCAAATAACAATCTTGTGACAAATGCAGTAGCAAAAGAAAATATTTGTAGTCTTTTTTTAAAAAAAGATTTTATTTATTATTTGGCAGAGAGAAACACAGCTAGAGAGAGAACACAAGCAGGGGGAGTGAGAGGGGGAAAACAGGCTTCCCGCCAAGCAGAGAGCCCGATGCAGGGCTCGATCCTGGGACTCTGGGATCATGACCTGAGCCGAAGGCCCAGCCACTTAACAACTGAGCCACCTAGGTACCCCTATATATTTTTTTAAAAAAAGATTTCATTTAAGTAACCTCTACCATCTACCATGGGGCTCAAACTTATAACCCCAAGAGTCACATGCTCCACTGACTGAGCTGGCCAAGTGCCCCTATATTCTTAAAGGTATTCCTAAGGAGTTTATGATCGAAAAGGTAAGGCAAAGATTTGACCAGTACAAACACATACATAGATTGAACAATTACGATGCTATTTGCACAGCATGAGGTATTTCCAAGTGCTGGCTTATAAGCCTTTAAAATCATATTTGATAAAGATAAAGATAAATTGGAATTTAAGCAAAAAATTTAGATTGTTTCTTAGAGTTCAACAAAACAAAATGACCCCCTGGAGACTAAGCAAAAAGAATTCAAGATCTAAGACATATATTTTAGAGAAGCATTAGTATTTAACCCCCCTCTTCCCAAAACCTAGCCCTTAAAAACTGAGTGGGTAATGGGTAGCTTGTGTATCTGATACTGGCGCTTTGCATTAAAATATCCTTTATTTTGATGACTGGACATTTCTCTGCTTCTACATCTTTCATCCAGCCTTTTGCTGGGAATTTCTTCCTGGCTACCTGCCTCTGAGATTTCCTCCGACTCCCCCTCATTTTTCTTCTTTGCTCTTCCACAGCCCCCAATTGCTGTCCATTTCTTTGTTGCTTGCAACAAAATGCCAGCTATTTCTCTGTTTTACAAGTCTTCATCTTTTACCTGTGGGACTTAGGAAGGTTATGCAATCATTAACCAGGTATAAATGTTTCTCTTCTTCATTTGAAAAATAAGGTAAGGAATTGCATAGAACTTATGGAAGCAAGAAACCAAAACTGTAGCATAAATTCCCTCTCTTTTTTCTCTCTCTCTGTGTGTGTGTATGTGTGTGTGTGTAGTGTATTTTTTAAATTTTTTTTTTTTTTTAGTTACTGAAGCTCTGTCTGAAGATGAACTCATTGATAATGTGTGGTGGTGACCTTGACAATGAGCCTACTGGGCCTCCAACCCTAGGGAGTGCAATTGACCATGGCCTCCAGCTGCTGTGCTGTGAAATCTATGGCTGCATTTACACCAAGGTCTGGCTTCCCCTGGGCTTTTTCCAGCCAGTGACTGAGTGTGGCATGAATACTAAGGCAATTTCAACGCTGGGAGACACTGGGCTCCTCTGATGGATGACTTTGGCTCCAGGACCTTCTGAGGTCTTACTGAACTTTCCTTAGACTGCATGGCATTCTAGGATGCTTCAACCCAACTCCCAGCCTTCTCTCCTTCCCTTGGGGGTCAGTCTTGCACAATATGCCTGGCAGCTCTTCCAGCTTTTCCTAGTTCTCTCACCATTTTCTATCACAAACCTTGCTCCTAATAAAATTCTTGCTCATCTAATTCTATCTTGGTGTGTGCTTCTCAGAGGGCTTGGACTGATATACACACACACCTAGTAGAATAGCAAGGCTTACAATTCCATGGGTCTTAAATCTGGGTCTTCTTGTTAGCATTTACTTCTACTCATACAACCTACATCAAAATAGTTGAACAAAAGTGATCTTATTTACAGAGGGGCTGATGGTGGTTAAACAAGCAAATCTGGAGAAGAGTCAACAAAGTTTTTATTGAGCCTTGTGTTCAGAAAGTCGAATGCTGGAAGACCTTTGCTAAAACTGTATACTCGCTTCATGCTGTATTTCTCGCTCATATTCACATACCACACAAGAGACAGGATTGAGTGAATGGATATTGGTTGTGTAGGGTCTTATTCTCTGGTCTCTAAGAGATTTATTCAGCCTTGCCTGCATATTTAAGGTAAAAGACTGACTCAGTATTACTATGAAATTGTTCTGACTCAGAGAAGAGAAAGTTAGAAATATTTGATTTTCTACAAATGATCTATAAAACTGAGATAAAATTTTTTACTTATCAGATTAGCAAATATTTAAAAGATTGATCTTATCCAGTGTTGGTGAGGGGATAAGGAAATAAGCAACTTCTTTATATTTGTTAGGAGTATAAACAAGTAAAAACCTTTGGTAAAGTTAATTTGTCAGGATCTATCAAAATTAAAGACAGACATAATCTATAGTCAAGGGCTCCTATTTTAGAATCTTTCATACAGAAACATTTGTATAAGAATACAAAAATCTGTATATAAGCATGTTCATTGGAGTTAATTATCATATTGTTTTGTAATGGCCAGCAAGATGGAATTGGTTCTGCAAATGATAGTAGATCCCTACCATGGAATATCACACAGCTGTTAACAGGGCCAGGAGGCAGCTTTGTGTTAATCAGAAAAAGACAGCCCCTCTTCCGGATGAACAAAGCCAAACGCCAGGAAGCACAATTTAATGAATGAAGCATGTGCTAGATTTTAGCTTCTATTTTCCCCCTCTACAGGTGCTCCTTGGCAATGCACAATTTGAATACTTAACAACCCTGACTATTAAAAATAATGAAATAATGTTTTATATTATGACATGGATGGATACCCCTGATACTGCTTACCGCCTTCCCCCCAAGAAAAGTAATAAATACATGTAAAAGAAGAAAGATGGAGAAAGTGCTATATACTTCTTCATAATAAATTTCTCCAAAGCTCAGTATCTTGAAAGAGCAAATATTGATTCTCTCAGTTTCTGTGGGTCAGGATTCCTGGCATAGACTGACTGGGTCTTCTGTCTTAGGACCTCTCAAAAGATTGCCTTCAAGGTGTCGCTTAGGGCTGCAGTTATCTCAAGGCTGGATCAGGGAAGGATCAGCTTCCAAGTTTATGGATGTGGTTGTTGGCAGGATTTCCTTCGCTGCTGTTGTGTGGAGGGCGTCAGTTCCTCATTGGCTCTTGGCCGGAGGTCACTTTCAGGTCCTTGCTACATGAACTTCTCCATAAGGCAATCCAGGATCGTGCATTTCCTTTAGTGGTCATGGCTTTTGAGTCTTATTTAATCTGGAACAAGTCACAGTCTTTCTGTATCTTTCTTGACCTCGACGTTTTTAAGGCAACTTGAAACGTGGCAGCTGGCTTCCCTGAGAGTGAGCAAGTGAGAAGTCAGAGAAAGATGCAGCAAGATGAGACTCACAGTCCTTTCTAACCTAAATTCAGAACTGACATCCATCACTGTTGCAGTAGGCTATTTGTTAGAAACAAGTCACTAGCTTCAGCCCACACACAAGGGGAAGAGGATCACACAAGGGCTTGAATACCAGGAGGCTGGGGACATTTGGAACCATTTTAGAATCTGCTTACCACAGAGAATATGGATTGTAACTGTAAATATGTAAATAGTTATCTCTGAGGCAGAGGTTTGGAGGAGGTTTGCCGTTTTAAAAATATCATTCCACACTTAAAGAAAAGTTGCAAGAATTGTACAGGGACCTCTTATGTACACGTTCCCCCAGATTAGCCAATTGTTTCCATTTTGCTCCTTTGCTTTGTCATTGTTTCTCTCTGTGTATATGTTCATGTAGGCAAGCATATTATCTTTCCTTTCCGAACTACTTGAGAGTGTAAGTTGGATAGGGAGTGTCCCTTTATTTCTCAGTATCTCAGTCTTTATTTTTTAGGATTTAAAGACCTTTCTTTACCATGTTAAAATATTAAAAATTAATCAGGAAAATAAACATTGAAACTATACTACTACAGACTCAATGTTCAAATGTTACCAAATTTCTCAAGACTCCCTTTATAGCTATCCGTTTATTCTTGGTGCAGAATTCAATCCAGGATCGTGCATTTCATTTAGTGGTCACGGCTTTTGAGTCTCATTTAATCTGGAACAAGCCCTCAGTCTTTCTGTATCTTTGTTGACCTTGACGTTTTTAAAAGAGTACAGGCCAATTATTTGTTAGAAAATCCCTTCATCTGGATTTGTTTGCTGTTAGCTCCTAATTAGATTAAAGTTATACACTCTGGGCCAGAATACTGTCACAGCATTGTTACCATTAAAAGCATTGTGCTTGTCATAAATGTATATTAACAAATATATACCTAATGAACAACAAAATCTGTTACAATGAAGACTTACTTTTGTGTATAAAATGAAACATTTTAATACCAGAGAAAAAGAAACCCTCTTTCTCCCTCTTTACCAATTGCACCAATTCTTCCTATGACAAATGACAAGATATTGCTTTTGGTGTTTACAGTGGACACTGACCATGAACTTATTTATTTTCACTATCCTTCTGCATAGCATTCTCTTGGACGCTCTAAAGAGAAAGCCAGACGGGGTGACAATCATCGGTGAAATGAATAAATACTTTGAAAATGAAGTTTTAACACAGGGAATGACCTACAAATCTTTAATGGCTATCAACTATGATGTGGATTTCAGCTGGAGATGCCGGCAAAAATTCAGTTCTAGTACATGCCAACGTTACCTGGCCAATGATAACATTAGTTAGAGATTCAGCTAATCTTCAAAGGATGAGGAGAACTTTCTAATTTTAGAATCAGCATTTATTCACGCCCCACAATGAATGTGTGGTTACTTTTGAAGACTGCCGCTAGAGGAATGATAAGTAAACTTATAGCAGCTTCATTTCCGGTGAGTGGAAGAAAGGAAAACGAAGAGGAGGAAATCACAGTAGAGCTGGAATATAAGAACACGTCTCACTCAAAGGTGTGCTATTTTTCTGGGATCCTTGAATGTCTTCTTTATCACCGTTTCCCACACACTTTTATGACGCCTGACCACAGGACCTTGGTCTTCTGAACCAAAACCTTCCAGGTGGAACATGCATGATAGGCAGTACAGTTGGGGAGTGTTTAACTTCTGGTCTTTTGATTTTGCCATTAAAAAGGGCAAGGGGGCCCTTTCTGGAATGTTCCTGTGGACACCCAGCATTTGAACTCATGAACCCTCCTCATGCTATCTGCCCCACTGGTCCACACACCCACCCGGAAAGCTGAATTCTAAGGGTGCCTTACCTGACTAGGTTGCATGCGGTTGTGGCTCTTTATCTCTCAAGAACATAGCGCTGAGTTTTTGACCTCCATTGGCACCGTTTCCCTATCTTGTCTTCCCCAACTGGCTGACTTCTTGGTCTGGAGCCACCCCACTCACTTTCCACCCCCTTGATTCTCATCTTATTATCAGATTTTTCTCCCCTTGTCCTTAATGGGAGACTCGGGGGGAAGGGATTGTTTTGGCTGGAATTTGACAAGGCACAGGTGGTTTTACCAGCTGCAAGTTCTTTAGTTCTTGTTGGCCGCCCACCAACTCTTGGTCTTTTCACAGTTCTTTCTGTGGTGGTGGAGGGGGAGGAGGGGCAGGAAGGGACAGTAGGCCCTTGATGTTGTTGTTCAACATCAGCAGCTGTCTCAGGTTGGCATTGAGTCCGGAGCGGTCCTTCAGGAAGGTTCCCCCCTCCCTTCCCCCGATTTCTCCCCCCCCCCGGGGGGGGACTGGCGAGAGCAGAGGGGAACAGCCACAAAAATGGTAGCTGGGCCGGCCTGTGGGTCCGCGGGCGGAACCGTGCTCGCATACGTCCCGGCGGCAGTGGTGGCCGGCTCCCACGCTCACGTGGCCGCCACTCGCAGCCTCAGAGAGTCAGGCTCGGACTCGGCTGCTTGCCTCTCTACTCCCGGCTGGTTGGAATCCAATGACACCAGCATCGTCTCCCAAAATAGACAAAAATAATCCTCCGCGCGATCTCTCAAATGGCTCGTTTTGAGGAAAGAAAAAAGGAACTCAAAACTTAAAAGTGTTTTTTCGGTCTTCCTTTTCCTTTCCAGGCATCTTTTTGATAGGAACAATAACACACTTGAATGTGCCGGGTGACCTCCGCTGCCACTCGGTTCACTGTTCTCTTCTCAGCCTTTTTTATTTTGCGAACATTCAGCCGACCCCTTTCCTTCGCACGGCTTCAGGCCCTGCTCGCGCCTCCTCAGCCGCTCCTTCCTGCGAGGCGAGGCTGCGCTTGAAAAGCTTGGGCCCGTGCTCTCCTTGTGTGTGGGCGCTCGCCTCCCCCATTAATCTGAGCCCACGTGAAAGGGGACGCCCAGACGGTCCTTTATTGGTTAATTCCTCTCCGTCTTCCTTCCTCTGATCCTTGGGCTTCATTTCTCCTGGCCCTCCTCCTCCCTAATCGCCTCCTCCCCGAGCCCCCGACAGACAGGCGGTTGCTGACTGGAACCAAGGGCTGGGCCCAGCTCAGGGGCCTCCCGGGTGGAGGCAAAGCCCAGGGGGGCCCGTGAGGGTCACGGGGGGCTCTGGCGTCTTCTCTGTCCCCTCCATGGCTGCACAGAGGGCTCATTCCTCTCCCATCCCTGAAAGAATTACCTGATTGTCTCCCTGGATGTTCGCACCACAGCCCTGCCTTCATCTGGTAGGAGATGATTCTAGGGCATTCCCAGTTCCGAAGTGCACAGGAAGGCTACGGGAGGCACAGCTCCATAACTTGGTGGGCGCCGAGCTGGGTTCTCCCAGCACCTCCAGAGACTAGGAGCCCATTAGCTAGGTAATAATGCTTTGTTGGTATTTCACTGCTTTCTGTTTGCTTCAGGCACAGAGCATTTCCTTGAAACCCAAACAGCCTGGAATGAGGCATAGAAGGCCAGGAAGGTAGGAGTGTAGGGTGTGGTGTTTGGGGATGATGGGGCAAGGCTGGGAAAGCAGAAATGGCAGTTCAGGGAGGAAGACGAGAAGAGGAAAGATGGGGAAGTTTCTCTGCTTCCCAGATTTTCCTGAGGGAGGACACAGGGGAGCTGCTACCTTGCTCTGCTTGGATGTCCAGGACCTCACAGACACCCATCATCAAAGAGAACCATAAACACACATTTGAAAGCTTAGTATAAATGAATTTTGGATGACCCACTGTTTTGGATTTTCTAAACTTAAAAACAAACAAACAAACAAACAAAAACCCCACAACTTCTTCGACTAGAACAACCAGGAATGAATATTATTTGATGTGGCCAACACCAGCATTTTTTTTACAAAAGCCATAGTTCTGTTTCATATGTCAATGCAAAGTATTCATCATGCTTAAGGGGTGCTCCATACACCTGTCAATTCAGTAGAGCAAATACGCATCTTTCCTTTCTGTCTTTCTCTGCTTCAAGGGCCCAGCAATGCTAATCTTTAGCAATATTCTTTTCCCAATAAGAGCTCACATCCAATCTGAATGCTAAATAATGTTGTCACGAGGTTGCATGGGCACTGGTTAAGATCTATGCCCAAACTATAATGAATCTCTCTTCTACATAACTGTTATTGTGGCCAAAATTGGTGAACAGCCCATCCTCAAGGGAGCAGTGGGAGGAGACTGGAATATTGTGTTGGATGCTGTCCTGGACATATCTTCGGCTAGACTCCTGGAGCAGTTTAAATCAAGGGCTGGGCTGAGCAGGCCTGAATGGCTTTCAAATGACAGATTTATGGAGGGAGGCCTAATTAGATCATGGTAATTTGTAGTACGACAGTATCTTTTGCTCAAGATCTCAAAGCACATTTCTGCCTTGATAGGTGAGCAAAACAAAGACCTATGAATGTCAAGGGATAGTCTAAATCTCACAAAATAGATCCCTGGGCAGCCCAGGGTAAGAGTCACATCTTGCATTTGGAAAACATTCTGCAGGTTTGCTACCTGTTTATATAATTTCATCTTCCTTGAGCCTCACAGACTCTAATGGTGGAGTTAGGAACGGTAGCCAGTATTTCCCCCATTTTAGAGTAGAGAAAATGGAGTCACTTATTGGTTAAGTGACCTGCCAAGACCATGGGCTCAGTAGTAGGGTCGAGCTTTCTCTACCCTATTGATTGACAAGGCTGTTTGGAGAAAGGAAGTGGTGGTAACTCTAAGCAGTAAGGGCAGAAGGAACTCTCGAGATGCTGAGATTCTGCTCCTCATGACTTGGCAGAAGGGAGCATGGCTGAGGAACACAAGCTCCCGAGAAGCCAAACGGAGAACAGTAGCAGGAGAGCGGGGAGTCACGTAGGTCAAGGGGTTAGAATATATTGTAAACCTGTGTTAGGAGTACGCAGAAGCCTCGAGTTTGCATATCATGGTATCACCTTGGCAAAAAATACTCTTGTATGTATGTGGCTGTGTGGCCATGGCGGCAGCCCGTCCATCATTACACAGTTGCCAGCAGATGTGGGGATGTCCCGAAAGAGTAGGGCCAGTAGTGGGTGGCACTCCTGAGCACTCTCCCCAGGGCCTCTCTTCCCTAGATCATGAAGAGTTATCTGACCTGCCTGATGAGACTGTCCACTCCAGGTGGCATTCATTCACTTAATTCACTGGAAAACCACTTCCTTTTGGTCCCTATTGAGGTGATAATATGAATTTTGCCTTCGAGGGGTTTACCTTCCAGTAAGAGGGCCAAAACATGTGCCTATGTAATAATGAGCAAGGGGAAGGTGATGCATGTAACAAACAAACAAACAAACAAACAAACAAACACCTTCTCTTGGTCCCTTTTCGCTATGCTAACTTGTGTATCATCTCCGTCTTTGGTAAGAAATAGATTGAACCTTATGTTTTCATTTCCCCAGTAGGATTCTGTACATGGCTGATGTTCATAAAACTTTGCTTATATTCAGATGATGGTTTCCTTTTCCCTTTTGGTTTCTTGAGGTCTCTTACTAAAAAAGATCTTAATAAACAACTGATCTATGCCAGTAGTTTGGGGGTTTTTCATCTTTCTCTCTTTTTTTCTCTCTCACTCTGAACATGGATACTCTTTTACTTTGGAGATGGAGCCAATACGTACTACTAAAAGACCCATCATGGCTAAATGCAGATGGCAGAGAAACTTCATTTTCTAAGCCTTAAATGTCCCCAGAATGTTACAGACAATTTTAAATATAGTTATACGCATTTTAGCAAATTCTAGGATTTACATTCATTCCTAGGAAATAAATAATAAGGAATCAGTAAGTTTCTCATTCTCAAAGGGGTCACATCGCATGACCCTCAGCTCAGGCTCACCCTGCATCTTCCTTAGAACCAACTCTGAGTGTGAAGATAATGGGTCGGAGGCTGCTTTGGGGACCCAAGGAATCTTGAGACAGTCTCCCTGACTGTTTAAGCACATGGATTATGACAAAAATCACAAACTGCGGACTTGGCAGATTCTCCCAGAGCAGGAGGGGAAGGTGATAGCCTTCTCCAAAGTCAGAGGAGGGATGGGTATTGAATAAATCACAACAAATATGTGATATGTCCTGCAAATGATATGAAAAATTAAATACAAAGAAAAGTGAAGACAGGGCTTCTCAAATGACAGAGCTTTGGAGAGGGTGAAGCGGGAGGCGGGGAGGGAAGGAGGGGCGAGGCAGCAGGGGGGAGGGGGCAGAGTGCTAAATTTGTGCAAAGAAAAACACTGATGCTATGCATAGTCTGAAAGATGACATGTTTCCCTAGTCCAGATGGCAGTTTTTTAGAGTTATACTTGCATTTTCTGATTGAACAGACTTCGCTCAGATACTGTTATTAATGTTAGAACTTGGGGCTCAGCCTCCTGTTTTCTCGCCATTGTGGGCTGACACTGCTATTCAGGTGAAGGGGAGTTCAGCATCTCAGAGAGCAGCGGCAGCAGCCTGTGCTGCTGGGGAAATGGAAGGATGACTCCCAGGCAGCCAGTCCTGCCATTCCATAAAATGAAAGAACCTTGGCTCTCCGTGTGCATTTTCTTTGTGATTTGGAAGACAAATAACTCTGCTTAGTTGTCTATGAACAGGTACTGCAGATGGTTGGATCCTGATTCTTATAGGCTGTGTCGGAAGCCAGGGAAGCTATTTTCCTCTGGTTCAGCCCTGCTAAGTTGTTAGCTAAGGATGGGCTCTTGGAAGATCATGAGCCATGAATTCTGTAAGTAAGTCTGAGGGCAGTAGCGAGGATATAGGCTGCCATGTTAGAACTCACTGTAAATAGATCATATATTATATAAGGGTACCCTGTGATAAAGCCGCTCTGCAGCTTAGAGGTGTAAGGAAATTGCTAGATACTTTCTCTTAGGGAATTCCAGGCAATAGGGAATTCCTCAGAATCCTCTCTCATCTTGAAACCAGAACCCAAGGGATATCTTTTGAAGATCAAAGAACTTCAAGGGAAGCAAGAAAGGGAAGACACAAAAATTACTTTCTAATGTGTTTTGCTTTTTTCGAAATTTTTCGATAATGATGGATGCCCAATTTCTTTGTTCAGAGATGTCAGCCTGTGAATCAGAGGCAAAGCTCCCTTTGGGTTTTAGTTGTCACTGATGTCTATTTATAGTCATGGCCAAATGTGACCTCATCCTCTAGGTTTTGCGAGCTCAGCAAAGTGAGGCCAGGTTAGCCTGGCCACAGGTCTCCGAGGAGCACCCCAGATGCTGCAGTGTGTCTTGTCAGCAATGCCAAGGTTTTCCCCCTTCTCAAATGCCTTTCAGCTCAGAGAACAAGGTGATTGGAGAAGCCATCTTTGAGGTCAGAAATAAAATGGAAGTCTCTGAGTGTGTACAAGAGTTGCCGATTCTCCCTCTTTTCCTTCCTTCCTTTCTTCCCTCTCTCCCTTTCTTTTCTTTCTTTTCTCCCTCTCTCCTTCCCTCCCTTCTTCTTTCTTTCTTCAATTCTGTTTTCTTTTTTTCTTTTCCTTTTTTGAAGAATAGGATGGAGAAAGGAGAAAATGATGAGACAAGGAAGAGTAGGACAAATATCTGATGGAAAAGGCCCGATGGGACCAGACCAATAAGAGCTTCTAGGGATTCAAGAAGGAACACGGTCCTTTCTCATAAAGAACTTAAATATTGAGACTCTTACAGACAACGCATCTGTGAAAATTGCAGCTCTTGTCTTGGGAGGAGCCATGGTGTTAGTGAGCTCCACCTAATTTCAAAGTCCATTTTTTGGGGCCCTTTGTTCATCCAGCCAATATTCTCTGTATGCTGCCTATGTGAGAGGCTTCTTCCGAAGGCATCTTGTCTCCATTTCCTTGAAGTTTCTCATCCTCAGTTTGAGAAAAACTGACTAATAAAGCTGGAGCTTTACCATTAAAGAACAACTCCATTTCTATGACATGGTCTACTTCATTGATGTCAATAAAAAGCTCTCCTTCTCCTAACCCAAGAGTCTTTACTAAGCTGTGGATGACTCTAGTGATCCTTCCTTCTTATTCCATCCCATACATATTTATGTAGCACAACCAAAACTGTGTGTCTTCAAGTCTACCAAGCCATAGGAATCAGTTGCTTTATTAATTCAATTGAAAAATCTGTTGAACCATTTGTAGAAGCAATGTGACTACTTCACCAAGAGCTGTTGCTGTGGCTGTCCATTGATGTGGCCAGGGTGGGTGGAGTTGTTGGAGACACGGTGATATGTCATCCCTGCCCCACCAATTAGCCAATGTATATACTAAAATGTAGGGCACTCAAAGAACCCCCAGAAACTTGGGAGAAAGCAGCACAGCGATCAGGAAGGATCTGCAGTGGCTGAAGGAAAACCAAAGATCTTACTCCTGGAAATAGGGTACATGTTCTGCCTTCAACTTCTACCAGTCACAACTGTATCAAAATCACATTTGTTCCATAACACACACACACATTCTGTAATGAAGCGAACTTCGATTTTTTGGGTGTGTGTTTAAATGTCAGTTTTCCTAAGATGAAAATAACCAGACATAACGAGGAACAAAGTCAAGGAGTAGAAGTGTGCAGCAAGGAAACAGAAGTTCACGTAGTCTTCTTTCACGAATGTCCCCATAAATGAAAATCCTAAGCAGCTTCCTTGATGTCCATTCTTGGTAACTGCAACAGAAAACTGCATCTGGACTGACAATGTGTATATCACAATTCAGCCTAGTGTGCTTACAAATTGCCAAGTTAGAGCAAACCCCCAGCAGAAAAGATGGAGATTTCTCACAGAAATACTGGCAAACCTTGAAGCTCAGTGGCATTTACTGACACCACATCCTAGGAAAAAGAAATGAACTAGAAACTGTATATCTGAGTGATCATCAATGTCAACTGAGTCCTGCTTTTACTTCTTACTCCCCTCCAAATAATTTGGCTTTCAAAATTGCATCTGCTCTTCTTTCTTTAGTAGATAGAACAATGAGGCAGCATCTAACTGGACTTCCCTTCTTTCATTCTTTCCTCTCTATGTCCTGGAAATGTGTTCAGTTTGAGCTTAATCTGGATATTCAACAGAAGCAGTTAGGCAAAGTATTATAGACAAGTCACAGTCACCTACAAGGGGGAAAGAATCCACTTTTGAGACCTAAACTATAAGTATTTTAGAAAATATTTAATTCCACTCTTGTTTTCCTGTCCCATCTGGAACTCTTTTGGTCACTTCCCCTGGCTGTAACTATGGTTTTTTTTTAAAGTCCAAATTTATTTTCAATATTTACCTGAATGGAACACGAACATTTCTTAACCAAAAACAATTAACTTTTGCATATTTCATTGGGAGGGGTTAATATGTCTCTGTAATTATGAAAGATGTGCAGTTTATTGGAGCTGAAAGTGGGTGTTAGAACTCTCATAATCTGGGAGCAGTGGTTGCCAAATTTGGGTCAGCAATGCCCTGTGTCCATTAAGTATCATCTGTGTAAAGAATTAATGTAACAGGATGCTGGGGGGAACAGAAAGTCCTCATCCCTAAAAGGTTGGGACCTATGTTCTGGAACACAGCACTTTTAGGGTTTAATCCCGGGCTTTCACTGTGTCCACTTTAAGAATTAGGAGTCTGGTCCTGCCCCTGACAAAAATCAAACAACACAATACACATAACCACATCCCAAATGCTAAACAGCAATAATATGGTTTTGTACATGCGTGTGTGTGTGTGTATGTGTGTGTGTGTTGCACTTAAGCCATGCCTATACATCTGAGTCAGCTTGAAAATAATACACCAATATCCACTTAATCTCAGATAATCATTTCAAACAAGTATTCACTAATTCCTTGCTGGTTTTCAAAATAAAAGTTATTTGATGAAAATCAAGTGCTGTTTCATTCTATTCCCTACAAGATGAACAAGGACGGAATCTTTATTTGCTATAATACCCGGCCAGTAATAGATGCTTACTAAATACGGTTTTGCTTATACACATGCTGCAAATCATTATGCCTGAATAATGATAGTCACTCTCACTAAGATAGAGTATTGTTTGGATCTTTTTAAAACATTCACACTGATTAAAGGATTAAATGGTCACATGGTCAAAATTCCCACTAAAGTAGAAAAATTTAAAAATACGGGGGGGGGGGGCTTGCACCTGAGTGGTTCAGTCCCTGAAGCATCTGCCTTCAGCTGGGGTCACGATCCCAGGGTGCTGGGGTGGAGCCCGGCATAGGTTCCTTCCTCAGGGGGCATCCTAATTCTTCCTCTCCCTCTGCTTGTGCTCTCTCTCTCTCTCTCTCTCTCTCTCTCTTTTTCTGTCAAATAAATAAATAAAATATTTTTTAAAATATGTATGAAGTCTAGTGCTCTTTAATTTATTCAATCACTGTGCAAGAAGTCAATGTCCAGTCTTCCAAACAATTATCAGTCAGCTCCAACACACTCAAGTGGGTTTCTATCAATCTTGAGGTTATCTTTGCTTTGCCTCCGCTGACCCTGAGTGGGAAAGGAAGAATAGCCAGGTCACACCTAATGGCTACTTGCAGTCACGCAGCCCTGGGAAGGGCAAGTGTACTGAAGCAGCAGAATCAATCACCAGACTCATTAACTCGACAGCCTCCCACCCCTCCCACGAGCTCCCCACCCTTACAACTTGCCACCACTCTCCTTTCTCTGTGATCTACACTCACCCAAACCACCTTCAAGGGGCCATGCACCTGCTCAGTACGCCACACTTCCCTCCCGGCCTCTTGCAGATAGGCAGCTGCAACTTAAAAGAGAACATTTCCAAAATAAACCTGTGCTTGCCCCAACGCGCACGCGTCCGTGTCCACAGGTCCTCGCGTGTGCGCGCGCACATGCACGCATGCACGCACGCACGCGCTCACTCACACGCAAGCACCATTGAGATTCCCATCAGTGTCATGTGCAGAGGTCTGTGTGCTCGTGGGGTGTCCAGCCCTCCTTCCTCTTGGCCGCCAGCACCCCGAGCCCTTTCTGTGGGGTCAGGGACGCCATGCTGCCAGCACTCTGACATCTCAGGGCCCCTGCCTTTCCTTTAGCGTGCTTGGAAGCCACGGCCCCCTCTCAGGCCTGGTTTGCCAGCCCTGTACTGTACTTCATTAGGCAGCTCTATTTAATGGTTTCAACAAAAGCCATCATTTTAGCCCAACTGCCTTGACTAAATTAAAATTTCCAATCTCTGTTTTAGTGTTCTGCAACTGATGTATACATAAGCAAAACTGGTCAACATCTGCCAGGGGGTTGGCAAAAAGTTCTGTAAAGATGTACTTCACATTTCTGAAGCATGTGCAAAGTAACAGCGTCCTTATCCTCCCGAGAGCTCTCACGGTTTTACTTCACCATTTGTTCAAACACACTTTAGCTGCATATAAGCCATACAGTTGATTCTCCCCTTGGTTGCCGTTTTATCTGTAGTGTCATTTTGAGTAATTGGGGTATGGTAGCTGATCAACTTACAGGTTTCTCATTGGCAGAAAGGGACCATATTGGCACCAAGAAAGAATATGATGGGTCCTCTCGGTGCATAAGCAAGTGTCCCTCTCTTGCACTTGGCTACCCAAGGCCATTAGGAAATAAGCTTAATAAAGCCTCCAAGTGTATATGTCTTCACTCTTCCCAGGCAGAGGGAGGCACCTATAGAAGAAACGTTGCAAACTAGTGTGGAAAGATGGTCAATGTACATATTTAGTCAGTGATCTGTGAAAGTTTTTGAATTAGTTTTTAAAGCTTTGTTAAGACCAGAACGCACAGATGTTGAAAACAAGTTCAGATGTAGCGACAGATGGTATTTGATTATGAAGCAGACTGTTCATATAATACAAAGATGCTGCTTCTGCCATACACAAGTAACTGCAGAGAGTGCAGTAGAGATTTTGGAAGGCAGGCTGTTCGAGAGGGGCTTTGTGCAGCAATAACTTTCCCATTTTCCAGCAGTGCTAGAATTGGGATAATTTTCCCCTTTTCTTTTCAGTCAGGGCCTCTCTCTGCTCTTCCGTGTCCTGCCTCCCTTTCCAGCATCTTTTATTCCAGCCTAAAGACGCCTCTCTCCTTTCAGCGAGTTGTCTTAGCTCACTCACGCCTTTCGCAGCAACGGGCCTATTTGCAGGGATGTGGCCTCATCTGAGGCAGTCCCAGGCCCAGAGCAAGAGGGAAAGAGGAAACGATTGCGAATGTTCCTGTAGTCGAAGAGGAAACTTTCTCACCATCCTTGCTTTGCAATGAGAACTCACTCTGAAACAGCAGCCAGGATGATGCCTTCAAATATGCTGCCACACATGTGCCGAGGTTGCTGCTGGCACAGCACATGCGTGAGACTCAGCTGGCTCGTCTGTAAAATGGGCATGACGTTTACCCCACTCATCTCTAGAGGTGCCAAAAGATCATATGTGATGCGAGTTATAAAGTGCCTTGAAAAACAGGACGCACTGTTCACATGCATGTGGTTGTCATTGTTGAGGTCTGAGGATGGGAGAATGTGGATATCTTACATTGAAAAAAGAAACTGGGGTGCCTGGTGGCTCAGTCAGTTGAGTGCATTCATCTCAAGTCATTGTCCTGGGGTCCTGGGATCAAGCCCTGCATTGGGCTCCCAGTTCAGTGGGGAGTCTGCTTCTTTCTCTCTCTCTCTCTCTTTCTCTCTCTCTCTGCCCCTCCCTCCTGCTCATTCTCTCTCTCTCTCAAATAAATAAATTAAATCTTTAAAAAAAAAAGGAAAAGAAAAGAGAAATCACCTTGTATCTTGGGAGACGTACTGTCCTTCTGTGTCAGTCTTACAAAAAGGCTGTGGCCTCAGAGGAAACGAGGAGAGGTCAGCAGCGCCCCTGGCTGCAGAGGTATGCCCTCCAGATGGTTCTTTTCCTTTTTCAGACTAGAAACGTTGAGAGATTATGGCAATGATAAAGTTTCCTGGTGAAGGTTCTGGGTGTGGTGCCAAGAAGCAGACATTAGAAGAGGACAGTGTGGTTTCAACAGCCTCCTTTCCCGCCTCCTTCAGAATCCAAGCTTTGAGGTCTAGGTAAGTGATCAGGCCTTGTCTCCAGATCTTTTTCTGGCTCTGTTATTTTTCTTTATCAACGCAGCGGGGGCCTGGCCCGTGCTTCAGGGTGGATGTGGGTGGGGGAGGGGCCAGGATAGCCTCTTTCCTGCAGGACTCAACTTGGAAGCCCACCGCCTGTCCCCTGCAATCCAAGTCTCTTGTTTTGAAGAGATTCCTATGTGCCAAATAATATTTAACAAACACAGATGAGCCATAGGAGATGAGGGAGAGAACCAGCGTGCCAAGATGTATTGGAGGACATTTTGAGGGAGCTGCAGGAGGGAAGACATGTCATTCTAGGTGGGTTCAGGATGCACCTGGATGAGGATACAGAGGCAAGTTTTCAGGGGATCCTCCTACAAAAAAAACCAAAAAACAAACCCTTTTTTTGTTGACTCTATTAGTTTGCTGGTCAGAGAAACCAACCTGGTTTTATTGAGGGTAAAACTGATAGGACACTAACTTAGAATAAATGTCCAGGGTTTGATCCAATAGGAAAAGGGATTTATAGCCTTTCTCCAATTTGCAAATGTATATTAAAGCCCACTGTATGTTTATTGCAGACAGAACTGGTGATATAATTCGTCGGGCTTGGTCCAAAATGAAAATGTGCGGTCCTTTGTTTAAAAATTATTAAGAATTTCAAGAGGGTGGTAGCAGAGCAGTAAAGCAAACGTGGGACCCTCCTAAGTGCCTGTGAAGCTGGCCCTGATTGCAGAGGAGGCACGGAAAAGCAAACTTCCCTGATCTCCTCCCAAGCAGAATCTCCACAGCACTCAGAAGACACCTGTGGTTGGAGTATCAATTTACTGAATTGTGAGACATGAATAGATCACCTTGAGTGAGGAGGAGAACAGAAGGCAGGGACTACAGATTCATACAAGAAAACAGAGTGGGTAAGAAGGCAGGCTGGATAAGAGTCAGACATCCTAGGTTTGCACTCAAATCTTATCTCTAGTTAGATTTATGAACTTGTCTGTGAGAGAGGAATAGGCAAGCATTCCTGTTCCAAGGGTCTCCTAGGGTTGATGTGCTCTCCAAGGATGACGATGTGAACGCCAAGTGCAGAATGCTGGCGAGTCAGTGCTCTTGGTCCAGGCAATGTGCACTACACGCTGGGAGGTGAGCTGATTATCTAGTCAGCCCGTTGGGATTTATGAGGCCTCCTTTGTGCTCAACACTGCGGTGAGTGCCACAGTGACAGCCATGATAACTCGGGAGACACTGGTTGTTGGAGCCGGGTGGGGGGATCCTCTCTCTGAATATTCTACGTCCCCAGACCCCAGAAGAAGAACCTTAAAGTGAAAGGTATGCAAGTCCTTAGAAGTTACCTAGACCACTCATGCATGTTCATATGGGTAGAGAAACCAGTTCGGGAAGAGGCTATGTTAAGGCAGGAGAAATACAAAGAACCGTGAATTTGATGAGCAGAAATAATTTCTATCTGTCTGCTTGTGAACTGGTGCTGTTCAATTAGCTGCATTAAATAGCGAGGGCTGCGAGGGGAGTCTGGCCCTCCCTCAGGCTCTGTTCCCTACCTGTTCCTGGTCCTTTCTCTGACAGCTGTTGTTGATGAGGACTAATCCTGTCTTCACTCCCCACTCCCGCAAACCACCATCGCTCCTACTCCTATGTTGAGGACCAGAATCTCCCAAGGAAGTATTTCTGTCACCTCCACTAGGACTACCTCTGAGGAAAAGAAATGCAAATAGATTCACACTCCCAAATGGGCCTGATTATTGTGTCCTGCTTTGGGGTAAATTGTCCTATTGAAGTGACAGCACCAAGCGAGCCCATGCCCAAACTCCTGCACTTAGAAAGGATGAGAGAATGAATATATACTGCTTTAAGCCACTAAACATGTGGCAATTTGTTACACAGCCATAGCAAACTGATACATATTGTGATCAGACAGGGCTCCCCTAAGAGTTACCCTTGCTGCCTCCGGGATCAAGATTCCAGGAGCTGTAGGCTCCAGGATTCTTCACAAGGGCAACTGTACCTAGTGCCTCTGACCCCCTACTGGACACTGACATTGACATTATAGTATGTATTCATTTTCTAAGGCTGGGTTACAAATTACCACAAATTCAGTGATGCCGTGTGCAGTAACAGGGCATAGGGCAGGCAGCAGGGGGCCTTTTGAATCAGATATATTTGGATTTAACTTTTGGATTCCTTGAGCCTCCTACTTACCAGCACTTAGACGAGAGCTAGCATGTAGAAGACACTTATTCAAGTTTGTTAAACAAATCAATGAAGTTAAGCAATACTGATGAAGATGATGATGGTGACGACGATAATGGCAGCAAGATGGTGGAATAGGAAGACTTCCAGAAGCCAGGTAAGATGGCAGAGTACTCCAGGCTAACTCCAAGCCAACAACAGTCAGATTGAAACATCTTAATCTGCTTGAAATCAAAAACCATTAAAGACCAGGAGACTGTGTAGCAGAGAGAGCCAGCACAATGATCCTCCACATTGGTTCATGGTCTTTGGAAAACACTCTGAAAATGTAGCTGCTTGGACATAACCATCAATACTTTCTACAGTATAGAAAGAAGAGGTCAGAAAAACAAACCCTGTTGGAGCTTTTGGATGTTTCTTTTCATTTGAGACTTCAACAGAGTCAAGTGCATCTGGCAGCCTTGATGAAATGTATGTCTACTAATTTATATATTTGTGATTGGAATTGTTTTATGATTTAGAATCTGATTTATTTATAATGCCTTGTAAAGTTATAGATAATAAATCACACTTAAGTTACACATTGAATAAATCATTTTTGTTGAGAAAAAAATTTAGCAGCACAAATTTATTATCTCAGGTTTCTGTGTGGCAAGAGTCTCAGTAGAGTTTAGTTGGGTCCTGTGCTCAGTATCTCACCAAACTGAAATCAAAGTGAAGGCTTGTGATCATACATAAGGCTTGAGGGGCTCCTCTAGCTCTCCAGTAGAATTCAGGTCTTTGGGGATAAAGTTATAAAGGTCCTATTTTCTTGCTGGCTGGTGACTAGGGACAATTTTCAGTTCTCAGAGGCTGCCATTGGATCCTCTCCATGTGGCCCACTCCATAGACAGTTTGCAGCATGGCATTTCAAGGCCAGCAGGAGAATGTTTAAGATGTTACCTAATCAGTCTAGGAACACTTAGGATAATGTCACTTTTGATCAACTGTTTAGGACCTTAATTATGTCTGCAGAATACCTTCATCCTTGCCATATAATATCACCTAATTATGGGAGTCATAGCTCATCATATTCATTGTTTCTGCCCACACTTGGAGCAAGGGGACCATATAAGATATGTACTCCAGGGATGGGAAACTTAGGGGCTGCCCAAATATTGCCAACCACACAGAACTTGAAGAGAGAACAGCCATCCCTGAAGACTAAAGGACCCTGAGAGCTTAGAATAGGGAGTACCATTCTTCATGGTGCTTGAGGGAACCCATGGGTGGATGATGTTCAGGGGCCTCCAAAGCATGATGTAATGCTGATGAATTTGAGTCCCCTAATCCAGACAAACTTAGGACTCTCTTTAGTTTGCGTATTCCCACAGTTTTCAGAAATACATTTCCTTCCATTCATTTTGTTCTTCTTGTTTATGGTGTGGCAAAATTATTACTATTGTGTTGAGAAAAATATTTATTATGACTGTTTACAATTTTCCTCCGTAGCCTTGGTTTTTAACAGGGAATAATTAATGTTTGCAGAGGCAGCTCTAAGGCTTTTATTTGTTGTGGAAAATCTAGGTAATAGTCATGTGATAGAATATTCATTGTTTTTGATGCTTTTTCCTTATTGTCACGAGAAAAAACACATCATTTCTTTTTTTATTTTAAAGATTTTATTTATTTATTTATTTATTTATTTATTTATTTATTTATTTATTTGAGAGAGAGAGTGAGAGAGAGAGCACGAGCAGGGGAAGGGGCACAGGGAGAAGCCGACTCCCCCCTGAGCAGGGAGCCCGATGGTGGGGATCAATCCCAGGACGCCAGGATCATGACCTGAGCCACCCAGGCATTCTGAAACATATCATTTCATCATACTTTCACACATATCTTCTAGTTTCTTATGTATTCTTCCCATTGTATGGAATCTTTTATGTTTCTCCTAAAGATGTCTTGGAACTACTGGGTTCCTGTTCCAGTGAGAATGAACCATAGTCTAAGGCTTCTGCCCAACTGTCAATCTATTCCCCATATAATTCCTGGTTTGTTTTGATTTTTCTTCATTCCCCATCTTCCTTTTTTTTCCTTTGGGTTTTCACCTTCATTCTGTTGGAATACATCTCAGGTACATTTTTCAGAAAGAGTACATTGGAAAATAGGCTTTTGAATCAGTGCATATTGGAGTATTTACTTGTGATTGATAGTTTGGATTAATATTATATTCTAGGTTTTCATATTCAAGCTCTGAATAGTGTTTTAGGGAGTAACAAAGAGTTCAAGCAGCAAATAAGAAAGGCATTCAGGCAGAGGAAACATCTATGCAAATGTACTGAGGCATGAAATAACAGGGTATGGCTTGGGAACAAGGAGCAATTCAATACTGTAGGGATGTGAGGAGCAAGAATTAGAGGGAAAGGAGGATGTATTAGGAAATATGACAGAAGGAATAAGTAGAGATCTTGTTATCCAGAATAAGGGGGTTAGATACAATACTGAAGTGAAAGGGATGGCAGATGTGTCTTAATCTGGGAAATACCAGAACCGTGATCCAGAAAGATTAATGACTTACTTAGAGCAGTTGTATAAAAAATGGCCATGAGATTGGAAGAAAAGGAACCCGCACAAAAGAAGTGGCTCATTATAGCTGGGTGGAAAATGGTTGTCACCAGGGACAGATCATAAGGGGGGTTACAAAGTAAAATTAAAGACCTTGGATTTTATTCTAGAACATTGGCAAAATTATATATTCATATAGAGGGACAGATTAATGTTTCAGAAGAATCACTCGATACCATGTGGGAGAATGGATTAATGTTGGGGTAGAAAGATGGAAGGTAGGAAGGCCAATCACAATATTGTTCATTGCTTGCCATTGTAGTACCTGGGATGAGAGTTGACAGGGCCTGAATCAGGATACTGTGGCTGGACAGCAGTGAATGGGTTTGAATGATATAAGGAACATGAATTGATAGTCAAACGATGATTGATCAGATGTGAGAACAGAGAGAAGAAAGACAGAATGACTCGTGGGTTCTCAGGTTGGTCCAGTGGATGGATGAGTGGCTCCATTCCCTTAGGAAAAGACATTTTGGGGGAAAGATGTCATAATTAAGGATAAAGCAGATGAGTCACTTGTGGATCTCTTTCTGTCTCTCCTTAAATATTAATCACTTCTATCTGGCTAGTGAAGCAAAGAAAAGAGCTTAGTGTAGTTCCTCCTCCAGAGTGATAGAACATTCTCCTCCTCACACCATCCTCTCCTGGAAACATCCTCTCTGACTTCCTGGCTTTAGAGGGACCATCTTCTTTCAAATACTCTTTCTTTACCCCAAATGTAGGAGTCCTTTACAGTTACCAAGTGCTGGACCTAGAGCTGTTTTTCCTACTCTTTGATCAAACATGATACTTACTCTTTCCATGTCAGTGCCAAGTCACCTCCTCAGGGAAGCCTGCCTGCTCCCATCCCAGCCCTGGGGACGCTTGTTTCTCTATGACCCCTGCCTTTGCATTACTAAGCTCCTGCACCAATAAAGAACTTTGTGGTCTATGTGGTTCCTTTGTTTTTGTGAATAACTGTCTCCTTCACTAGAGTATAGCATCCACCAGGGTAAAACTATGTCTTACTCATCACTGTTTTCACGAAGCCGAGAACAAATGTTTGTTGAAGGAATGAAAGAGAAGAATGCCCTGAAGCTTAGTGTGGCTGTAACCACGGAGGCTTTCTGCATGAAGAGTGAAATGACTCTTCTCAGACAACTCTCAGCAGCTGTTTGAGAAGCTGCATGGCTAATACCCAGACAGCAGTTTATCATGGACCATATTGGGGCCAGTGCACACACTTCCGGCAAAACTATAGGTCTCTGAGATGCAGGGCTTCGAGTTCTGATCTGGAGAAGCCACACTTGCTGCCAGGTCACTCCAGGCAATAACCGGCAGGAAACTTGCAATTCTACCTACAGATGAGGCGGCACGTGCAACCGAAGCACTCCCCTTTTGGCGCATGCGCTGGAGACCACAAGGTCCTCGACCATAAGTGGTCATGCCCATTTCTCCCTGGACGCAGCTGAGTGCTGGCCGCATAAGATGAGCTCGATACAAATGTGTTAAATGAGCAAATGTATTCATTAAGGTGGAGATGCTGATCTGCCATCATATGAGTTTTTGACAGTAAAATCTCTTTTTAAGATTGTTTTAAAATTATAAAAACAATAAAGCTTGTAAAATTCAAATAATAAAACGTTTACACAGTAAAAAAGAAGAGATGCCCTTCAGGTCTCCTCTCCAATCCTTGGTATCTATTTATTGTCTAATTGTCTATCTGTCTATCTATCTATCTAATCTATCATCTGTTTGTATCTCTAGTACAAATTGCTCCTGACTGTTTAGAATCAAGCAATAGGCTGGGGCCTCTGGGTGGTTCAGTCTGTTAGGCGTCTGAACTCTTGATTCTGGCTCAGGTCATGATCTCAGGGTGGTGAGATCAAGCCCTGGGTCAGGCTCCACTGAGTGTGGATCTGCTTAAGAAACTCTCTTCTTCTCTCTCTGCCCCTCCCCCCACAACGTACACTTTTTCTCTCAAAAAAAAAAAAGGCACCAATTAAGTTCTCAATTATTCATCCTGTTAGCTGTATAAATAAGTATAATTTTAAATATAAATGTGGTTCTGTATTTACTATTATTTCATAAACCCTAAGAGGCATCAATTGTAAGGCCTACCATCATTTTATGTTTTACTAAAGAAAAAAAATGCTACCTATTATAATTATTAGGAGCTCTTGATTGTATGATACACCACAATTTCAGAAGTGTTGACATATAGGAAAAAAGGATTTTTAGAATCAACAAGATATAGTACTGTATTATTCTGCTCCTAGACTTTTCTAGTTAGTGATTTGCCCTGAAGATCTTTCTGTGTTGTTACATAAAGTCTACCTCATTTTAAAAATTATTCTATAGTATTCCAGATAAGGATATCAAATAATTTATTTAGTCATTCATCTGATAAATTATAATCATTGCATTTTAGAACAGTGTTTTAAATAAAGTTTCTTATATATTTTTGTGTATTTTGTGAATATATCCATTTCCTAGAGGTAGAATTCCTAAATCATACTAAATTTTGACCGTTACTGTCAGTTTGTCCTGTAAAAAATATCTATCTATTTATTTATTTATTTAAAAGATTTATTTATTTGTTTGAGAGAGAGAGAGCACACACGTACGTGTACATATGCACAAGAGGGGGAGGGGTAGAGGGAGAGAGACAATCTTTAAGCAGACTCCCGACACGGGGCTCAATCCCAGAACCCCTAGATCACGACCTGAGCCCAAATCAAGAGGAGGACGCTTCACCAACTAAGCCACCCAGGCATCCCTAAAAAAACATCTACTTACAATCTTGCAATAAACTCTCAGAGTGCCTATTTCCCCATACCCTTGTCAAAATGGAATAGCATCAAAAGTCTCCATGTTTCTGATCTAACTGGCAAAAAAACAAAAATGGCATTATATTTTGATTTGTACTTCTCTTGCCAATCAAGGTAAGCACATTTTCACGAAGTCACTTGCCACATTTATTTCTTCTTTGGTATCTAGACTGTTCATATTCTTTGACCATTTTATTCTTGAATGGTAGTTTTTTTTTAAAAATTGACTTATTGGTATGTTTTGTACAGTAAAGCTTATTAGCCTAAATGTATGGAATATGTATTTTCTTTTTATTTTCTATAATTGTTCCACTTTTGTTGCTGAAATATAACTTTCTTATACAGGCATAACTTTAATTTTATTTTTTTATGTCTTCAAGCGGGTTCTGTGTTGTTTACAGTATCTTCCAAACTGCAAGATGGCAGAATTCGTTTTTCCAGAATGTTTCTGTGTGTTGTGTGTATGAGTGTGTTTGTGTGTGAATATATATTTTCAACTTTTTGTCCATCAATAATTTCTTTTTGCATATGTTGTCGGATGGGCATCTAACTTTCTTCCCGATCATTAATAAATCATCCCAGTGCTCTTTGTTGAATAGTTCTGAATGTCTTTTTCAGTAGAAGATATTTTTATCCTGATTTGAAAGTTATCCTTATTATAGACAAAATTCCTATGTTTATCTGTGTGTGTTTCTGGGTTTTATCATCTTCTTTCTTGAACTATGTTTCTCAACCCTAATTATTGTGACTTCATATTTTGTTTTTCTAGCCTTTGGGGTGAGGCATAAAAAAATAGATAGAAATATACATTGATTTTCCAAATACTGGCTGCTTATTCTCTATGTGCTGGGCTTCATTGTAAGTCCTCGAGTGTATCTAATAACCTTACTGAACTTGAATGTAATTGTTAATAGTTTTAAAAACTATTAAACTCTTTTTAGTTTTCAATACTTTCTTGGCTTTCTTTGTAGCATTTCTCTCCTAGGCAAGCTTAAAAATTGTTCAAGTAAATACGTAAATAAAAATTGTTTCATTCCATAAACAGTCCTCTAAATTTGATTTTGATTGCATTAATTTATAGAACAAAGTTATTGAGCAAATTGGGCAAAATAACTGCTTATCATTTTGGGTCTTCCTGTGCAAAAAGTTATACCTTCCCTTTATGTGCCCTACTTTTCTTTTCTTTTTTTATTTTTCTTTATTTATTTTTTAAGATCTTATTTATTTAACAGAGAGAAATACAGCCAGAGAGGGAACACAAGCAGGGGAGTGAGAGAGGGAGAAGCATGCTTCCCGCCGAGCAAGGAGCCTGATGTGGGACTCGACTCCGGGTCTCTGGGATCATGGCTCAACCGACTGAGCCACCCAGGCGCCCCTCTTTTCTTTTTTTAAATGAGGATAACTGCATTAATATCTCATAAGATTTCTGAGATGACAGAAATCTAGATAATCCCTAGCACATAAGAACATAATAAATACTAGTTACTATTATTATCATTATTATTGTTATCATTATTGCCTAACTCAATTTTTTTTTTCTAACTCAATTCTTTTAGGTCTCCTTTATGTTTTTAGAGTATAATTTTATAGCTTTACTCCTGATATTTTATAGGTTTGGTTGTTATTTTATTTCTATTTTATGCTCTCGTTGTTTATTGCTAACATATAAAAAAAGGGCAAATTGAAATGTACATGAATTCTCCAGATAGTTATAGAGTGTCTTCGGTGAGCTTTTCCCAGTCCTTCCTCCAGTCTAGCTCTGGTGCCATGGGAAGTACGAGGTGTGGAGGAACAAAGGCCAGTTTCAAAAGTTACCATGTGAGCCTCTCTCAAGGTTGACGTGTTATCACTCCAAAATCAAACATAAATACATTTTCAGTGCTCAATTTTCATATCAATCGTCCCTCTGACCAGGTTGAATACATTGGAGAATCAGCTATATTGTTCATGGAAACAATAACTGCCATCAAAAACTCTGAATATTGACTTATACAAAATACAGATTTGACAATCTACTTTGCAATAGCCATTTTATATAAAGGTTAGGAAGCAAGTTTGTTTTGAGACATCAGGGATAACTCAGGATGCCCAACAAGAGGATGTGACTTGGTGGATTCCAGCCATTTCTATGATGCTAAGAGAAGTGGCTGCGTTACTCAATGTACCAGAATGTTTAGGTAGGATACTTTGAAACAGAAGATAGTGGATAGCATCTCACTGTGCTAGGCTAGTTAGAGTAGAGTGGCTGAAGCTGCTATGAGTCTTAAAGAGTATCATCTCTCCCTTGAACCAACTACCCAGGAGATTTATCAGTCTTCGGGGCAACTGAGTCACATCATTAATATCAAAAGAAGGCTACAATGAACTCTATGGTACTTAGATTTTTTTTTAAACTCCCTAAAAACAAAGGTCTTCACATGTAGGTATTTCATTGGCTGTGTCCACGTCTAGGAAGCAGTCACACAACTCCAAAATTATGTATGTATTTGCAGTCTTTCAAATGTCAGTGGAGCTCACTCCGTTTATACTCAGCTCACTTAAAAGTGAATATTGCTGTTCCGAACGTTGTTGAACTTTCTCTTATCTCTCTTCGTTCTTACTACCATGGTATCCCCTCGAGTATCACTTGCCCAATTCCACTGTGTCAAATGTATGCAGCAGAGAAAGGGGATACACCAGCAGCTGGAGGAGCTGAGCGGAAGGAAGGAGACTAAAACATAGTAATCCCATTTAAGTAACAGGCGCTGTGTTAAATGCTTTCAGATACAATACTGCATTTAATCGTCATGGCAATCTTGCAAGGAGAGCATTGTTATGATTATTTTCACACATGAAGAAACTGAGGCTTAGAGAAATTAAGATCTGAACCAGGGTCTATTGAACTCCAAAACCATGGGTCACAAGTGCCAGTTCCTGCTGATCTCCAGCTAGAACTAGGTAGGCTCTTCGGCCAGGTCCCTGGGAATCCCTGAGACAAGACTTGTGTGATACTGGGGCCAAAGAGGAGTCTAAATGAGTTGGACCTATCCACTTAGTCCTGGGTTTCTTTACTGCGAGGGTGATCTGCCCAGCTCTCCCCTGACGGGCAAGTCAAAATTCTTTCCAACAGAATGAAGACCTGTAGTCATCATGGGAATGTGGCTATGTTGATCTTTCAGTTCCAAAACCAGCTTCTTGGAACCAGGTCACAGACCTGCAGGAGTTTACAACCACAATTTTGCTTAGTCTGATAAGATCCGATGAACAGGGCTGAGGAAGCTGTAGGCAGATAGAATTAGCGGTAATTCTTTCCCACAATACTGCACTCCATTCTTCTAACATACCTCAAGTGCATGCCCTCGGCCAAAACAGATCTGGCAAGAGGGAGATTAACAATGATGACAAAAATAGTCCCTGACTTGATAAAACAAATATCAACTGGGTCAGGGAACAAGAACTGCGCATAACCAACCTTGGGATCTAACATGTTCTTCATGAGGGCAGGATTGCACCATCTTAAGTATTTCACCTCATGCTAACTCTGCAGTTAGACCTTATACCACTGCCCTTGAACTCAGTCAATATTTGCAGACTGCAGGGGGGAAAAAAGTATACAGACTCAGCAAGAGGGGTAAATGTAAGACATTCAGGAATAACTTATTTGGGTTTCTGTCAGCTCATAATTCCCTATTTGTTGATCTTTCAGAACTGGCTTTCCGAGACTGGGTTACTCAGGCAGATGTTTTACTATCACAGTGTGTGTGTGTTGTTGGGGGGTGGGGGGAGGAGGAGGTGGCGCTAAGTTTTCATTGAATAAAATGTGGCTTTGTCTGGGTCTGGTCTCCCTAATTTCCTCTCAAGATAAAGATGAGCTCATTTGTGCCTATCCAGCTCTAGATCAGTAAACACTCTGCATGGGTCAAATTCCAGCCCCAGACCTGAGGCTCCGGCACTTCGGGAGCCCATTGATTTTCCCTTTCCTGAGGCTTCGGGGTGAGAGGTCGGGGCAGGTGTGGGGGGGTGCTGGTGGCCTGGATTTCCTCTGCCTCCCACCTTTGCCACCGTACATGCTCCAGGCAAGCCTCCAGTTCCCAAAAGTGTGAGTGGTGAATCCCAATACACCCAGCACAGGTTTCCATTCCTGAGTGCACCTTCTTCGCCATGCCCCTCTGTACCCCCATTCTGCCCTCCACCGACTTCGAGCATGGGTTCTGTGTCATCTGTTTCACAAGTTTTGGTGTTTTTTTTTCCTGCTACTCACCCTGAACTCTGGTCTTCCTAAATAAAGTTCCCCTGCTGCTTTCCCTACATGTCCTTTACCTGTGGTAGGGAACTAGGAACCCATTGTCACACTGACCCAAGCAAAACACAGCCTATCCCTTCTGCACATCTGATGCTCTCCCCCCACACCCCATGTGCCCGGACATCCTGCTTGGAGCATACTCATTGGAGGAAAAGGTACCTAGCTCACTCCTGTTTGTGGGCCCTGCTTGCCTCCCTTGCCCCACAAGGGTTGACTTGGGCCATCAAACTGGAGAGAGAAAAGAAGAAAGAATCAAGCACCAATGGCGGCCTTTAAGACGTCAGGGCAGGCATGTCTCTGCACCTCTGGGTCAACGGTGATCCTTCCCACTTGACCGCCTCTCCCTCCCCCCACTTCTTGAGCACACTGTATACTAAGCCTCTTGCATAGCACAGCTCATTTACTCCTTCATTTGAGAGGTAGGAGTTATTTTTATAAAAGATCTTTATTGTATAAAGTGAAGATTCCAAAAAAACTAAAGACCAAAGTCATGGCCTGGGCCTCAGGAGTACGTGTGTCTGGCTGGGTGCCTCCACCTTCTTCAGGCGTCTCTGCGGGTGAGGCGAGCTGACGGGGCAGGCCGCCCCCCCAGAGAACACAAACCACCCCCGGGGGATCGCTCATGCCGCGCGGGCCCTCGTTTCCTCTGTGCGGGGAAGGGGGCGATTTCCCTTTGTGCTTTCTTTCGTCTCTTAATACATATGGAAACCAAAGTTGCACTTGCGCTTGCTGGAAAAAAAAAAAGAAATGTATCCATTTATACAGAAATGTGTAAAGTAAATGTGAAAACTCCCCTCTCACCTAAATGCTTTTGCCTACTTCCACTCCCCAGCGATGGCGTTGGCTTCACAGCCGGGTGTGCTCAGAGCCTGTCTGCGCTCACAGTCAGGTAAAGGTGTAGCAGCTTTAAAAAAAAAAAACAATAAAAAAACCCCATAGAATCTTGGAACACTGAAAATAAATAAATAAATAACAACAACAACAACAAAAACCCCATGAAAGTGCAGTCATGTTATATAAATATATTGTTAGATTTACTTTTAAAACGTTGACAGCGTACTATGGGTAAGTTTCCATTTCTCTACATAGCTATAGTTCATTGGCTGTGGAAAGTCTCAAACCTTTGTGGGATTCATAATATTCCATAGGCTGTGGAATTAAAATACAAACCTTACTACTAAAAAGCACAAATAAAACTTAAAAAAAAAAGCACAGATAGGATTTTTTTTTTTGGCATGACTATGGTAATATAACAGGGAAACTTCTTCCTGAGGTCATTTGTACCCAAGTTAAATATACTTTGAAGAAGTATTTTATTTTAATACATTTTGTAAAATTTAGATACACTAATTGAAGTCTCTGCATCTTGTTCAGTCCGGGACAAGCACGGTTTCTTTTTTTTTTTTT